>JAPYZO010002555.1:0-39863 GCA_030522905.1 Torymus flavipes | reverse complement strand
CGTAAAAATTCATTTAAAAGATGGACACTAAGCTAGTAAATGCATATTTTCTGGATATAGACAAAATACTTCTTCAATCAATTTATTTTATTTTATAAAATATTGATAGCCCCGAAATCTTTATATGAAATTTTAAATAAAACATCTAATATTATAAAATACATAATGTTAAGATTAGATACTTTTACTAAAAATTGTACAACATTTAGTAGTTTTAGATTTGTTTACATCGCTATTCAGCAAGATATGAAGGAAATTTTTATATCACAGTTGAATTAACTCTCTACCTTATCCATTGCAACAAAGATCGTTTTATTGTTTAAGACTTTTTGAGGTTTCGTTAGCCGCGAGGAAAAGAGCTACTATAAAAAGAGTTACTATAAAGGACTTATGAATTTCTTAAAGACGACTAGCAAATCTGTATTTTTTTAATATACTATTTTATTTCTGATATACAATTGTCGTGTTAATATTGGCACTTTCCTAGTTATTAGCCGGTTTTGTCTAGCAAATATTAAAAAAATAAATTACATAAAAACTCACTTAACTTATCGGCTAGAAAAAAATATATAGTTTATTTTTTTTTTAGCTGTCAGCCGTTCTTAAAATACAATCTCAAAGTGACATTTTTTTAATATTGCAATTACTGCCTATTAAATGTAGGAAAATAAGCATAATTTATTGTCGCAAAATTTTTAAAAATTCTTCAATATAATTAATTGTCACTAATATCTGGTAATAAACTCGGTTTCTGCCAATAGATATATTTGTAACTTTTAAATTCGAAATAAGTATACTATTTTCGGATGCAACCATTTTGATGGATTAAAGCTTATATTTAAGTTTATTGATAAAATATTAATCAGAATATTTCAGTGGATACGGAATATTTATTTAGAGGTTTATGATTTCATAAAGTTACGTGCTATTGTATTTGGAAGAGTCTAAATTATTTGGTCTCCTATTTTCGAACATCGGTACAATGATCTTCGAAATAAATGTCAGTAAAATAATTTTATTCTTATTAAAATTTCATTGATGTATATATATATATATATTTGTTATTCGTCATGAAAAAACCATTTATCATCGAAACATCGGACGCCATTACTTTTTTTGCAGAAATCGCGTTATAAATGTTAGCGAACACTCTTCACTAACTTTTAGAGTTTTTATTGAGCCAAAAAACTGTGACTTAAATGGTTAAATAGACATTAAAATCATTTACTGTACTAATGCTTCTGTAACTATAAGTAACCAATTTTCATAAGCCATCTCAAAGTTACAAATCTTTCGAATTCATCATAGCCATACCTATGTATCTGTATGAACTTGCGATAGGTACATTATTATCTCAGCAAAACTTGTTCCGTCCGAAAGACCGTCGTGACACCGTGATAAGAGTAATGAAGATTCGTGCTCAAAAATAAATTTCGTTGAACTAACCGAAAGTACATTTTCGAGTATGCGAGAAAGACGTCTAATTTTCTCAATTTTCTTCTAAGCACATTGAACAATGAGAAAATCGTGTGAACCGCGATAGTGAGCAAGCGAACGAAAGAGAATGAAAAGCGTCATAAAACTATTATACGAGCTTTTCCTCTCTCTATCTCTCTCTCTCTCTCTCTCTCTCTCTTAGCTCTCTTTTCCTCTGAGATACTTCAGAGCGGGAAATAGAGGAACATGGAGAATGAGAGAATTAGAGACGTGCCTTAGTCTTCTTTCGAGTTCACAAATGCGTGTGGACTTTTCGTTTGCTTGAATTCAATGGTCGATGCGAGAGAACGAGGAAAAAAGAGAGAGAGGAAAAAGAACGGCCGCGGCGTGGAATATTTTCATTGAATACAATTAGAGACAATGGGAAAACCGATAATCGAAGTAAATTGTGTTTTTAATTCCGCGGAAATGGTTTTCTCTTATGCTCTCGTTCGATGATTTGCTAATTGTCGCACGCAAACGTCGGATTGGGTCACAGAAGCCAAAGATTAACTCAAAACTCATTATACATTAATTTTCTTGAAAATTGCATGAGTGGAGTGAAGAGGAAAATTATGTACCTAGAAGTGACCCGAAAAACACATTTTGTTGAAAGGTTTCTATTTTAACGAAATTCAGATTTGAAATTAAGGGATTTTAGTTATAAGAGTGTTATTCAATCTTAATATTTTTTTTTTCGTCCGTATTTTTCACCGTATTTAAAAGTACATATCAACCAACGATAATTAATTTATTGTTACCTCACTTAACAAAGCATAGAAATTAACCATCTTAATAAATAATCCCTCTTCCAAATTAATAAACTCGTTTACCAGATTAATTGGCATACCAGCATCATATTGAATTGAAAAGGAAATCGAAAAAAGAAGTTTTGGTCGTTTATCGATTTCGAATTGTTCCCAGCGGGCCCCTCTCGCTCGTATCCACACATTGGCTGGGCGCTGCGCGGCTGACTAAAATTTGATATACTCCCTTATACCGAATGCGCGTGCGTCAATTAAGCGCAACGAAACGCAATATATTAGTCAAATTAAACGAACCGTTTTAATAGGACTTTCGTGATTAATTTAACGGAAAAAATATTTTGCTAATTTATTCGGCTTTAGTACATATAGCAGCGAGTTCTCGGCATTTATAACAATAGTGAATGGAAAAGTTGCATAATGCGGTTTTTTTAGAAGCTCGAAACTGATGGGGTTTTACTTTGAACTGGCCTCCCCCCCCCCCCCCCCCCCCCCCCCCCCCACCCCCACCCCCCGCGTAGAGAAAAAGTTTCGAGCAAACGTGAAATGAATAATTTGACAAGGAGCGCGCGAGAGCCAACCGCGAAATCGTACGGAACGATAGAGTTAGTCGCGCAATAATGCTCCGCGCAGAGCAGAAATTTTCATTGTAAGTTTGCCTCAGTTTTGGAAAGCTTTTGCATTTTTTCAAATGAAATTCAAAAAGTTTTGAATGTTTGAATTGACTTTAATTTTTAACTACAAAAATGATTGATTTTTTCAAATGGGAGTGCTACAAATTTCAAAAGAATGACATCATTATTGAAAAGAACTGTTTGAATGTAATGAGACACATATACTGGACAGGATACGTTTCAGTGATGCCGGTAGAATGAGAAAGTATCGAGGGAACAACCTAATTGTATTAGTCAAAATTATTCAGGACGGAAATTAATGATTTAAACGCATTTACATTTCGAAGCAGTTAATCTTGTTTTCAACTGACATCCATATATATAACAATGCCTCACACGTCCTGTTGTATTGAAATAGATTGAATTTTACTTAATTTCCTTCTCGTCTCCGCGTGCA
Organism: Torymus flavipes; assembly: GCA_030522905.1. Lineage (NCBI taxonomy): Eukaryota > Metazoa > Arthropoda > Insecta > Hymenoptera > Torymidae > Torymus > Torymus flavipes. The sequence goes on along the minus strand of JAPYZO010002555.1, from coordinate 36,552 downwards.
GACACTTGTCGTTGTACAATTTCAGGCAAAACGGATTAATGCGGTTTCATTCGTGACTGCAACTTATCCCGCATTTCGCCAAGACACAAGTATCACCTGTCGTGCTAACTTTATCGATTTTATTGGATATATGTTTTTTACAAGGTGATAATATCGAAATGCAGATATTGCCTTATTGCGAAATAATATAGACGTGTCGCGAAGATTTAATAATAGATGAAATGCCATATTATAGCGTTGACGTTCGATCAGATAGATATATTGATTGACATATCCTAAACTCGTATCTTTTGATTTATTCAGTTGATGTGAGGAAATCCGGTAAAATACCCTGCATAAAGAAACAAAATAATCAAAGTAACCTTCCAATATAACCTCTCCTCTGTACTTTTTCTAACTAGTACTATGTACGATCGTATGCGATGGGGTGACCAAACTGTATGAAAACCAAACGTATGAGCAATTCTCAATCAATAAACAACATTTTTTTAGGGTATACCTACCAGACCAGAGATTTTGGTTCTCTGGGCCATTCTGCATATAAAAAAAAATCGTGAACACCGGGAATCAATTGTTTTAAAATGCTTGAAAATCCCCCACCGCCAAACATCAACGGCTTTACTAGGAGGAGTCGAACACCACCCTTAAAAAAATACCTTTGAAAAAAATAAAATAAAACTAGAAACTGCAAGCTTTCATTTGCTTTTTAACCCTTTAGCACCTACTAAGACGTATTCGTTCCAAGCACTTTCATGCTACGGAAATTGATTAAATGAGTTCAAAGATGGGCGTAAAATACGCTAGTTTTTAAAAATACATACCTGCTTCTTTTCATTTTCACAGTATATCTTGTATATTTTATGAAGCTTTGAATTCATGCAATTTTTAAAGGAATCAACATTTTTTCAGCTGGTGAAAAGCAAATGAAAGCTCGCATTTTCTAGTTTAAATTTCTCATTTTTTGAAATGTATGTTCCACTGACAAAATTATTTATTTATGAAAGAGACTATTTTTAAGCTTTTTTTTTAGAAATAAAATTATTCTCCCCAAAAGAGCTTGCATTAACCATATGTACGATCGCCGAATTTACAATATTCCCGATTGTTAGATTGTTTGCACATTAAAAATGTTCCAAAGAACAACAAAAGAAAAAACCGGATCTAATCATTATGCGTGCCTCTCAAAAAAAAAAAAATTTATTTTTTGTATCCACAGTTATTTGACGATTTTCGTAGAATCGCTCAAAGACGCACTACTTTCTTGAACCGGTGTGTCACCATATACGCTCATAATTCAATAACGTTCATAAACAATATCCTCCAAAATCTACAGTTATCCGCGCCAGAATAGCAACCCCTCTATATACGCACTTTTATTTTTACGTCACGATATAAACCGTACGAGATAACATCACCTGACGCACGATCATCTCGGACTCACGACACCTGAATAAAACTTATCAACGCGTCCATCATCGGCTTTCCCCCGCCGCCGTCCAGCAATTTCATTCCTCTTTTTGCATTCTCTCTCTCTCTCTCTCTCCCCTCTTCTCTCGCTATCCGCGACACACTTTCCCCCTACGCATTATTTCCTGCGAGCGCGAATAGAGTTGCTGGCCGCGCTGGCGTATATCCCTGGGCGATCGAGATTTAGGACGCCCGCGCTTATCGTGGACCGGCCGAACTACTCACGGGTACATACACCCCAACTGAGGCAGATAGGGCCGGTCTCACGTATATATAGGTGCTCCGGAGTAATAAACGCCCCGTCATTTCTCTCCCCCTTTTCTACTACTACTATACTACTCTACTCTTCTTCTTGCAGCTACGACGTGCGCGGTAGGTCGTACAACCAGGCGGTGAACTTGTCGGATAACAACGCGATGGGGCCGCGGGCTTACTTCGTGACGCTGACGAAGCCCGCGAGCCTCGCCCTCGAGGCCGTGCAGCTCAGCGACGTGGGCATTTATCGCTGCCGCGTCGACTTCACGAAATCGCCTACGCGCAACTTCCAAGTCAATCTCACCGTCATCGGTAAGTCTTTAGCTCTATATATACTACGCTTTCCGTACTCTCGCTGTGTATCTATATATACTGTGATGTGCTTCGCAGCTGTTGTCGACTGATTGGCTTTGTTTCGACGCCCAAGCGCTGTATACACGCTGTCGGCGGGGAAAAAGAGTTTTCGCTCGTCTCCGGATTTTTAAGCGACGCGAGCGACTTTTCACCCTAATGGCCGCCTCTCTCGCGCGGGAGACGTGCAATCGTTCTTTATCGGACGCTATTTGTCCGGCCCTGCGCGCACGAGAGACAATGCCGTTGCTTTGTTTCTTAGTAATAGGCTTTGTGTTCTCTTTCATCTTAGTTTGTACATTTTCTTTAACATTTTTCACCGTTTCGCATCGTGTGCTGTAGATATAGTTTCGAAATATTCATAAAAATGTAATATTACTCATTGACTTAACAAATTAAAAACATTATACTACTGAATAAATTTTTTTCCGGATGAAAATTCAAAACTGAGATTACTAAAATGGTGTTAAATATTTAATTTCATTTGGCGTGGTCTAATTAAACTACTTGTAATTAACAAATAATTATACAATTATTAACGATGTAATCAAGAATGAGCTATAATCGCTGCTATTTAATTAACTCTATTGATTAATGGACAGTTCTTAATTTGTAAGCAACAGAAACTAATTGAATAAAGATAAATAGTTTCAATCTGAAAAAATCTAGCACAAAAATAATATTTACTGATTGACACGATGCGATTGATCGTTAGCATAATCAGATGGGAATTGAGGAGGCGGTAAACAGTACTTCATAAATCTGTTTAAACAAACCGTACAGGCTCGACACTGAAATTGCACTTTAACGTGTTTGTTCCAAATATATACCGGTAACTGAAATACACACATTGTATACAATAATTTCATATTGCTATAGTAGATTAAAAATAAGCTGTTTCTTTTGACTATATTTTTAACAACTGTTTTGCAAAATTCTAGCAATGTTTTATTAAATAGTAATCTATTTTTTCCTGTTTTAAGTCCCACCTCATCAAATGTTGATCTACGATAGTAATGGGGCGAAAGTGAAAGCCATCGTTGGACCTCACCAAGTCAATGATAGGCTCAACCTCACGTGCGAAGTCAGAGGAGGTAAGACTTTATTTACCAATTACCATAGATACTATTAACCATGATATTGACAATGCATTTCACGTTATAATATTATTCTATCGATTGCATTAACAGTTGTTTACTGCTTTAAGAAAATGCTTCTATTTAAAAGTTTTTAATCAAATTCAATATCGATATTGACCGAGATCCTGATTTTAAGAAAAGTCTATTTATTTATCATAAAATGTTTGGGCAATTTGATAAACGATCGCAGAAATTGCGTACAAAATAAAATCACAAAACTTATGTAAAGTTTTCTTTTACTTTATATCAGTACTACACAATTTGAGTGTATATATGGCACAAAATTTGGAATGGATGTGACTTTCAATTACGTAAAGGATAGAAAGTACTAAGTTTTTGTCAATTATAACAAAATTTTATCTTTTGCAATTGATTGAAACCCTGTGAACATTTTTTTATTCGCTTCTTTTGACAGTTATTAAAAAATATTTTTATATAATTAAATCAATAACTTTGAAAAAAAAAATTTTTCCCAGAAAAGTTACACAATATATTTGTTCTAAATTGCTTTGAAGTGAGATAGTTTAAAAATATATCCACATTTATATAAAATGATTTCATTATGTATCTGTAACTAATATTTTTCTTTCTACGTCTTTCTACACATACCTTTGAAATTAAATGAATAAAACAATTTATATATTTTTACTACATCAATTCCACAATTTGTTTTTCATTTATGTTATAATTATTCTTTTTTTAAAAATATCTCATCCCGTTTTTTGGGTGCTCTATCTAAGTAACGTACCAGTATAATTGAAATTTAATTTTCATTTGCTTGTGCCAGTTGTGGCACGAAAACTGAAAAAAAGCTTACCAGTTAATCGCTTAATTGTTAATTAATTTTATACTAAATCAACTTGTAACTTATTTAAATGAAATTTTCGGTTTGAAAATGATTGTCCTGTTCAGTAAGGTTTTCTTTTTTCATTAATATTATATAGTTACTATTTATTTAAAAATATCTTATCAATTAGCTTGAACATTAAATCATTTCCATTCCAAAATGTATCGTGCGCATCAAATGGAAATTTTGTGATAAATGTATTATATCAGTTTAATAATAGTACTTTTCGAGACGGGTGCGTTAGTAGGTATTTATCTCATGTTACGTTTTTCGCCCAAGGAAACAATATACTTACGGTAATATTTACAGCCATTTATTTATTCGAGAACTTTCAAAGCAAAGTTTCACACAAATTTCTTAAAATAATATAATTTCGCGTATCAATACCATCATTCCAGAATGAGTTAAATATATCCAGTCGGCAATACTATACCAAAAGTTTACCCGAATACTCATTTCAACCTCGACCCTCGAGTTCACTCATCCGCGAACCGGCAAGCTGGACCTATCCCGAAACGCTTGGCGCATAAAAAGAAACACGCCTACGTATACCCAGAGTCTCGTTCCAGCCTCGTAAAAACCAGCGCTTCGTTCTTTCTCTCTTGTGTAATAATACCTTTTCTCTGCGTAGGAACGCCGACGCCGACGGTATCCTGGTACGCAAACGACAAAGAGGTGGCCGGGCAGATCAGCGAGGCACACGACGCGATAGTCGTGAGCAAGCTGACCGTGCCCCAGCTGAAGAGAGAGCACTTCAACACGACGTACAAATGCATGGCGTCCAACACGAGGCTCATGTCCCCGCTCGAGAAGACTGTACTTTTGAATATCTATTGTGAGTATGAGCTTTCTCTCTTTTTTTTCAATGATTTTCCTCCCCACTCTCCTCCTCTTGATTACACACACAGCCCCCTGCGGCCTCCTTCTCATCCCGCCTTTTCCAGTGCTTTCTGCCTCGTCATCTTCGCCATTTCGATAATTAAAGTGCTCCGCAGTGCGCCCGCGACGGTCCGATAAGTATATATAAGCTTTACTTGTCGAAGACACGAAGCAGGCCAGCTTCGATTTCGCTTTCACCCTCTCTTGTATAGCCATCGACCGAAGCAGTTATTAAATACGAGCAATAAGTCGGTCGCGTGCGCGCGGAAAAGAGAGGAAAAAAGGGAGCTTTTTGTTTTACGCTCGTCATTGTCGGTGACGACTGTGCGGGGACGAATCGCCGCGTAGTGAATTCGTGCGCGTAAGTTTATCGTACTGGTGCTTTTAGTTCGCTGTTTAGATTTATATGGTTATAACTATTATTGTTATCGCGAAACAGATTTGGACTGTTAGTCACTGCATTATACAACCCTAAATATTCTATTATATAGTACGTATATGGATAAAAATAAACTTACGATGGTGTTTCGTTTCCTACATAGTATCAAAAGCAAATACGGTGTTATAAAAAAATGATTCGTGATGCAATTACACAGTGCCATTCGAGAATTTCAGGGATCTTTTATTTAATTTCATTTCGATAAAAGAATATCTATAAAATTTTAATATATTAGACTCACCTTAAATTTAAAAACAAATTAATAAAATTCATGATAATATTAGATCAGTCAATGCACGAATCCAACAAGCTTTGAATTCGAAATTTATCAGCATCATTTTTTAATACATATGGAAGCAAATCTACTTGACACGACTTGTCACTATTGATTTATTTATCAAGCACAGTTATAAATAAATATAAATGAATATGTTGTAATCTAAGTATACATATATCTTGCGGTATGCACGCGCTGGCAATAAGACTTTAAAATATATGATTTAAATTTTAATTAGATTTGGCACAAATGAATTGGATAACACATATATACGTGTACATACACTCAATTGTAATAACAGGAATTAAGCGCTATATAATAATATTTCATCGTTATTAGTCGGCTTTGATGAGTTCGCCCAGTGTCAATCGGCATGTAGCTACGTATATTTGACGCGAAGTTAATCGATTAATCTAATTTCGTATTACCAATGGCACGAACACAGCGCGTTATACGAGTCCCGCCCGTCTCATTATCAAAATACGATTACGTTGCGTATAGTTTCCGCGCATCTCTTTGACGTATCAAAGCTTCGTAATACCATTATCTCTCTGTTATTATTGAAAATCCCGTGTAGATTACCCGTGAATTATAATCGAGGTCGAGAAGTTGTTGGAGCGATTCGAACTTTATATTTTGCGCGAGTTATATAACTTCGGCGAGTTGTAAAAGATCGAATAAGTTAAGAAGTTTAAGGCGACACATATAAGTCAGTTGGCTTGAAAAGTCGCGAAACTTTCGCGACGAATCTTTTTATTCCCAAAATGAATAAACAATGTTGACGATATGCATTATTTATTGTAGAGACGATTTTGCAACGCTCGCCTGTCTTTATTTTAATTTCAAATAAGTAGAAGTGAAAAAATATAATAAATAATAGATCTGTATTGTGTAGGGCATTATTATGTAAGGCATTTATGATTCTATTATGTTGTCTCTAGAGGTTTTAGAGATAGCTGATTACGAATCAAAGTCAGATTTTCAATATTCAAGATGGCGTATCAAATACAGCGAACAAAAATGAAAAAATTAATTTCATTTAAACAAGAGTTTGTAGCGGAGTCAGATTTTAAGATAAGAATAATAACAATATAATGAAAAATGTAACTCGTATGGACAATACTATATCTACAGAGTGCCCAGAAAGTCCGATAAAGAAAATTCTGACCACTATGTAGTTTATGAATTTGACAACTAATGTTATCGTTGTTACACGCGATGTAAGATGCTGTGATTTTGAAGTAGGTACACTAGCGGAAATAGTCTTTGCAAATAACTGCTGATAATTTAAACGATTTAATTTATTGATAGTGATTTGCATTTTGTTGTAAAATACAGAAGGAAAAATTCAAACTTTTTGCTAAATAAAGCGCGGCATGAATGACGAGCCTAGCACACATTGGAAGGTACTGTATAAATAAGTATAAGAAAAGCATTTAGCAAATGCTAGAGATGTTGGAAGATAAAAAAGAGAAATAGAGAATCACTATTTGTCAAAAGTATATATTATAATTTAAAAGACTATTTTTTTTATATAAGTCAATGGTTGGTAAATGGACGGTGCGTTTTTAAAGTGTCGTAAGTGAGAATTAATATTAGAATATAATTGGAGACTAAAAAAAGGAAGAATAAAAGAAATCAAAGAAAACGAATTCGCGAATTAGACAGGCGAATGTTTACTAGAAAAAGTTAACTAATGTTATTCTAAATCAACTAAAAGTTGCGTACTCTGAGTGGAAATATACGTCTACTTCTATTTAAATAATAAATTATCTTGACTTAAAAACTAAATATACATTTGTATTTCCTTTATATATTGGATAGAATTTAATCTTTGTCTTAGATGTTCTTAGTTTTGTATTGTAACTTATTCAAACGAACTTTCCTATTTAAAAAATCATTGTGCATTAACAAAGAAGCGTTCAGAGAAAGCTCTTAAGAAATCGACAATGCATATTTTATTTGTTTCAAAAATACAACTTGAAAATCAAATATGCCGAGATGGCCTCGATATCTTGCAAAATTTTTCATGTGATTGGAAATAAACAAGATCTGTGGTATTAAATTTAAATTCTATACAGATAGAGTCTGGATTCTTTGATTGAATATAGCTGCTCATAACTTATTGACAAACAAAGTTAAAGACGACAAGCAAATCATCAGTTCACGAACAATGTATACTTTATCAAATAATATCAATTCCAATAAACAGTAAATTAAATAACCAAGGCTTACCTCCTATATGGTCATAACGAAATTCCGGTAAACCCGAGAGAACGCGCTTCATCATCATTTACTCCGCATAATCCAATAGAATGATATACTTTCTCCTTACATCGAGTTAATGCCTGAAAAAATAGCCCCCTACTTTATAACCATCCCTCTGGCGTATACACATCCATCTTATTGGTGAAGACAACAAGCGGCTTTCGGCCAATCGCTATTAATAACCCCGCATCAATAACAATTCCCGGTATAACAAATAATTAGGTTGATCCCCTTCGTACCCCCTATACACTCTCTCCTCCCGATTCAATTGATTTTCATCAGTTGTCCCGCCCCATCCTCTTTCTCTCTGTCGCTCTATATATAATTTTATTTATCCACGTCTGCAGTGAAACCATTGTCCGTGAAGATCCTGACGAAGCCGCTGGTGATGGAGGCCGAGAAGGACTACACAATCGCGTGCGAGGTCGACGGCTCGCACCCCAAGGCGAAGATCACGTGGCTCGAGGGCTACGCGCCGTTTAACAGCGGCAGGGTAAGCGGCATCTTTCAATCTATACGTGTGCTTCTGTGTGTATGCGGGTGCACTGTTTACGCATGCCGGATCCCCACCGATCGCGTTGAAGTCGCGCTAATGACGTATGAATTCTGGTTCGCGCCGCCACCGCCGCAATGCTTGTACTGGGAAAGGTTTAATGAGCGCCTGCAGGCGCCACGCGATCGTGCAAGCCTGCGTGCGAGCTCTTTTAAGGAGGATATTCGTTTGAACTGCAACTCTCGCGCGCGGAAGAGGGGCTTTGATCTCTGACGTGACTGCAGTCGTATATATACATATACATGTGTGAAATGAGCGACGCGCGGGAGTTGATATTTTCTTGCAGGTTTATTGCAGGAATGTAGTGCACGTGGCGTACTGTGATTCTTTTCAAAGACTCATTTTGTGGTTTAATGACAAAAATATAACGTTATGTAGGTACGATACGTGCATTATATGAAATAGTTTAATGTACTTGCACAGCTGTGTAAGTTTTAATCTTATTTATTTATTGAATATTGACACGCATATACATTATAGCATGCGATATAATTAACTTTATAGTTTTGAAATTTCAAAAGTTTCTATATCGTCGCAATCAACGTGACGAGTTAGTTATTTGTTCCAATAGCTTTCAACAATACTTTTTCTCGGTCGTTAACGGTAAACAAGCCATATTATATCTTGCCCCGCGTATTCTAAATTACCCGTGAAAGCCAATACCCATGGATCATTAATATATACGAAAATACGTAATATTGAGGTTTATCAGCGAAAAGATATCTACGACTTAATATTAGCGCCCCTGCGGTCGTACGTGCGAGCGTTTTATTAATGCAATAAAATGATTAATAATAAACGCCTTGTTTGCTGACCTAATAAAATTTCAATAATAGAGCGATTCGTGGCTGGTATAGAAAATCAATGTTACAAGACGTATTGTTTTCGCATGCGTAAGGAAAAATCGCTAAATTACGTCGGTTATAATGCGGAAAAAAGATATGATATTGTGACTCCATAATTTATCTAATATTCATCGAATATAAACACAAACACCAACAAGGTGGGGGCGCACTTACGCATATACATACACACGGATTTATTATTTGTAATAATTATTTTTTCCGCTTATTTTCAATCGCCCTAATTTTTCGTGTGCGCAAAAATGACACCTTATTTTGTTAAAGCTTAAATCGTAGAAATAATATTTAAATTGAAGTATGTAAATTGTAAATTGATAAAGTATGTCGATAACTACAGGATATTGATACCACAAGCGTACAAAAATACGAAAATGTCATCTTCTTCAAACCTGAATATATTCCAGTATTCTCGACTATTTTGAGCCGCTTAATAAAAGTATGACCTCGATTTCATCACAGCATCCTAGAAGTACTTCCATTCAGCGAAATCTATTTTAAAAAGATGTTCCTTTTTTAAACAAAAACTGTCACCAATTTATTGGTATAAGCTTCTTCAAACATATTTTTCCGATTTTATTGAACGTGACTTTTCAAAAACAAACAACATAAGCATTAGCGTTTCAAACTTCATCAAATAAAACCAAAAATATGAAAAATTCAAACATTTTTTTTTAAACTTTAGAATCTTGAATATCTTAAGGGTTATTTTTTTCTAAATAAAAATTTAACTGTATAAAGTTATGCATACGAAATTTCATAAAGATGGGTATAGTTTTTAGTTCTATCATTATTCAAAATTGGATATCTTTGTTTAGAATAAAAGATTTTACAGGACTACTTTATTTCATTTTTAAAGTGCAAATTATAAAACCTTTCCTGTGATTCAAAGTATTATTCTGGTAGAAATTAAACCAGTAACTTTTTTCGAATTCAGGTTTATGGCGATAAATCATTCATACTTTTTTTACATTTGATAGGTAATAACTAAACTAAACACGTTTATTTAAACAGCGGGTATGTATAAAATGATATTATTTACGATTATATTTATAAGATATTTTTAAATGAAAATGAATTAAAAAACATGTTTTTCATTAAAAAAAATTGTTTATAGTGCTTTTTAAACTGCATTAAAACTCGTCATTTTTATTATCATTATAGTTAACCCAAACTGGCTAATAACTATAGGAAGTACTAATATCAACTGTACGTCAATGTAGAGCAAAATCGGACAATTTACTAATGAGCAAATTATTAAAATGATTAATTAATCCCTATGGTAAATGCATGAAAGTAGTGTAACCCGAGTTTCGATCAGACGTTGATTTTCAATCCACAGTTCTATAACTTTCCCATGTAGTAATCTGATTAATTTTTTTTCTTGTTTCATAGCTTTTTATTCTCTAAGTGATAGTATAGGTTTTCCTGGTTGCATTTTGAAAAATAATTAAATTTACACCCCGTGGTCGCATTCTGTTTTATATATTATCGCTTGAATTCAAACAGATTCGTTCAAATAAAATAAAACATATAAATGTACAAAACAATATATAAAAATTAAATAAATAAGAGATAAATAACAATAAAAAAATCAAATTTTTACACATATGAATATTTTAAAATAAATCTGGTTTAACAATAAAATCGGATTTACTTTGGCGCTATATCTATATACCAGTAAAATTTGAAAAATTAAAATTGTAATTGGAAATTCAAAATGTATATGTGTTGCAAACTCAAACCATAATAGCTTTATTGTATTCCAAAACTATCTTTCAATTATGAACTGTGCACGAAATAGAATCATGTTTATATGGCAGAACAAACTTTGGAACATACAGTAAAAAATAAAACGGTACATGCCTCATCAAACGATCAAAAACAGAATCGTCACTTTTTCGTATCAAACTCTCTGCGCTCACAAGTTGATTGAAACACTGCAACTTCACCAAAAACAATAACAAATCCACTCTCTATCACGGTAATAAAAAAAAACTATCCCATCGAGTCCGAAATAAAACATAACAAATCGATAAATTGACAAAGCTCCAATCTGTTCATCGCACAGCCCAGTATAGATAAAAACAAAACCACCTCTCCACGGTTCCAGACACAGACGGATTTTTCAATTCAACGCGGACAATATCATAATCAGCATTCACAGACTCGAGAGTGCGGCGGCGTCGCGCGTGCACGGGGAGTGTAAATCGCGCTAAATGCCCGCTAATTCCCCGCTGCGCGCGTCTAGAGTGGGCAAATCACGGTCCCTTTCAGGCACCAGAGAAACGGGGCGCCAACGCTGCTGTAGCAATCGGCCGCACGATAATCGTCCCCCTAAGTCTCGGGATTAAGCGCCCAACCCTCCCTCTTTCACGAATGACACGAGACGGACGGAGAACGAGTAGTGAATGGCGCGTGAGTGAGAAAAAGAGAGAGTGAGAGAGAGAGAGAGAGAGAGAGAGAGAGAGCTGCCCGTTTTGTGTACGACACGTAGGTATAATACGCTACTGCGGTTCATGTGTGTATATATACGTGTCGAGTGTTTCGCAGGTCATAGAGGGCGGCGACGACGCGAGGCTGGTCCTGAGCACCCTAATATTCGCGCCGACGCCGGAGGACGACGGCAAGATCCTCAAGTGCCGCGGGGAGAATCCGGCCCTTTCAGGCGCCTTCCTCGAGGACTCCTTTCACATGAACGTCGTCTGTGTGTGTGTGTGTATGTGGACTCTCGGACTTGCGCTCGCGCGCGCATGTATATACACTCGAGATTGTGTGTGCAAGCTCGCTCGCGGGAGCTTTGTTTGGCGCGGATATGAGCGCGACGCGTATAAGTATAGGCGCGCGTATGTATACCGTACAGTTGCTCACGAAACACTGCGATGGTTGTATAATACGTATAGACTTTACTGATAGAAGGATACGCGCGAGTCTTTAATTTGGAGGGCCGGGGTGTGAGCTTATGAGTAGCCTTTCTTTTCTATATGAGCAGTCGTTGTCTAGGAGATACGGAGAAATCTCATTAGAAAGTTATTTTCGCTTTTATAGTTTCTTAATAAAAATTGATAGGCGGTGACGAAATTTAAGCTGAAAAACAGTTGAAAATATTTAATTATTAGTAACTGATTTATTCTTGATTCGATTGGTTCAGGCGAGACTGGAAAATTGAATTAATGCGAAAGTGGTGTTTGAATAGACCAGCCGATTAAATATTTAGCTTTTTATCGGATATTTTATAATGGATATGGTACGAAAATTACCCGAGCTGTTATTATTTCAGGAGCTTACTTTTCGGTGGATAAAACTCTAGTGAGTAATAAAATTAATGAAAATATTCGTAGCTCACTGATGATCGTTTTAAGCGTATATTTTTATTAAATACCAGAAGATTAATGTCACTGGTATATTAAAGTTAAAAAAAATCACAACTTCATTTGCAAAATGAGACCTATTAAAAAGCGATGCTTTTGCAAATGAAGCAAAATTATACCAGTAATAATAAAAAGTCAAAGTTGAAATTCACACAATTTTTTAAGTAGTAAATGATTATAGTTTGTTTGATAATGACGGAAAAATTGATACTAGTTTTGTGTGCTGTAAGAGAAAAACGGTTCTTATTGGTGTGAAAAAGGCACTCGGAGATTGATTATATAGAGATTTAAGTGCGATAGACAAAATTAGATGATGAAAATAGGAATTTTGTTCATATCTTCCAAAATAACACATCAAACAACTCGTAAATGGGTTTTATATGTTATTTATTTATATTATACAAGATAAAATTGCTAGGAAAATACAATGAAAAGATTTTGGGATTGTAGCGCCATTTAATAAAAATCAAAATAAAAAAAGATTTTTATCTACTGGAAACTAACCATCTCTCATGCTAGCCATTTCGTAGCTTGCAGTCCATTTTCAATGAATGAATGTCTACCAGAGAAGTCCTTTTGCTTTTCTGCACATCTACTCACACATGAAATAAAATTCGTTTGCAATCAATACTTTCGTAAAAAAAAGTAGAAGCGAAGCTGTACAAATATCTTCGTTGATCGAAAAATGAACCTCATGGCAGATAATCGTCGAGAAAAAGTGTTTTTACACTTCAGCGTGTATGGTACACCATAAAGCGCCATACTTTTTATTTCAATGATTGAAAACATTGACAACAACTAATCGTGGAAATAAAAATAAACCGCGCTGACTGAAAACTTTCAGACGTCACTGTACCGCACCACGTCGCGAGGGTCAAAAGTAGAGAGGCTTATAAGCGCTTGCGGAGGGGAAAATACTGTCGTACCGGCTTCTCAAGCCGCATACACGTACTTATATCCCACGTGCAGGCAATGTAATATGAATGGGCAACGTGTGTGTGCGTATGTTCACAGTCCCGCCGAAAGTGCAGCTGGAGCTGGGCAGCACCCTGAAAGCCGAGAACATCAAGGAGGGCGACGACGTCTACTTCGAGTGCAAAGTGCGCGCCAATCCCGCCCACCACAAGATCACTTGGCGGCACAATGTGAGTCTTAATTGCCGGGCTCGCGACTTCTGCGTGAGCCCGTAGTAATACTACACCCTTCTTTACCCTTCTCCCCACCTCTCCCACCCTCGACGCTTTTTACGATTGTACGCTGACCTTTATTGCGCGCGGGCTGTTCACTTTTTTACGCGCGTTTTGTTCGTTTGCTCGCGTCACGGCTACAATGTATATACATGTATATAGCCAGAGAGCTTTCGACATGAGGACCGTGGTAATAATTTGATTGTTCACAAAGAATGCTAAGTTTAAGTGCTTTGAATTTTTTTGCGAAAATTTTTAGGAATTTTTGTTATTGTTTTTAATTTTGATGTGGATGCAGAATCAGTAGTAAGTTTTTAGGAAAGTCGGTGGGCCGAACATACTTCTTTTTGGAATTCATAGTATAATATGGTAACATGAACAAAATTTTGCAATGTATACAAATGCAACGTTAAGTCTTTAATAAGCGGCTTTAAATGATGACACATGTTTTTATTAATTTAATTTAATAGTAACCTGTTGCCTTTTTTATCCTATATAAAGATAACAAAAAATAAGGAAAAATACATGTAATTTATTTATGGTTATTTTTGTAAATATAATACGGGTTTAACAATAATTTGTGTTCATATTGAAATTTTTAAATCGTTTTACTGAAAAGCAAAATAAAGCCAGCGAATTAAAGATGTATAATAATTGTACATAAAGCTGTTTCAATAATCATTAAAACTTTTAATAATTCCTATAAATTTCCGATTCTAACAAATATTTTCCCTGTGAAAATATTATAATTTCACATAAATAAATATTCACAGAGGGAATGGTAAAGTGTATAATATAATATAATATGTTCTCAAAATCAATACTCAACTTATATAAATGAATCATTTTATTCACAATTATCCTCATTGACCTTAATAGATTAAAGTTTTCCATTTTTTTTCCCAATTTCCAATATTAATTCTCATAATCGAAAACCTCGTTTGTACATCCATTAAATTATACGCGTATTATACAACACTTTAAAACAATCTTCATTAGAAAAAAAGTGTGTTCAACAATCCAAGAAAAACCTGCGCTCAATATCACCGCAAAATCATCCGCGACAAAGAAGTCGTTGTCTATATATCAGCGCCATACACGCGCGCGACCCCTGTACATCGAGCACATATATATACACATCCCCAATTGAAATTCACCGCTGCCGTTTAAAAAAACGAAAGGAGAAAAAAAAGCTCGTCCCGCTTCCGTCCCTCCTCTAAAAAATATAACGCAACGACGCTTTTTTCCTATATATACCTATACGTATATATATATATATCCACAGGGTGGCGTACTGATGCAGAACTACTCGGCTGGAATAATAATGAGCACGCAGAGCCTGGTGCTGCAGCGCATCGAGCGCGAGAACGGCGGAAATTACACGTGCCTTGTAGGCAACGACCGGGGCGACACGACCAGCCCGACCGTCGCCCTACGAGTTCAATGTAAGTGACGAGTCCTCTCTCTCTCTTTCTCTTTTATACCACCCACCTACACACACACACACACACATACACATCCACTGGTTCCCATCAAAGGCCAATCATTTTTTTGCCGGCCAGCCAGGCATGTTGCGGCCCGCGCGCGCGCCCCATCGATCATTCGACCTGCCGCCGTCGCCTCGTTCGGGATTTCTCTCATTTCTTTCGTATATAGCAGCTCGCTATTTTTGCGACAGCCTGTATGTAGGTGTGTATATAACATTTCGTGAATAATATGCGACGCAAACGGTTTCGAGGCGCTGCGTGTATATATGGGAGGAAAGGTCGAGTGGACGATACGCGGCGTGGGTGGGTACGCCGGGTGCAAGTGTATAAACTTTGAAATGGTTATTCGTCGAAATCGTCGAGTGTATACGCGAGAAATGCTCGAAAGCTATCGATGTGGCGTGGGCGAGTGTTTGTTTCCCCGTCGACGGTACTTAAAAATCGATGTTTCTCGTGAAGCAGTTTCGCATGTATAGGTACATTGATGGTTATGGTCTTTTCGGGATTAATCTTTCGTGAATTTATGAATTACATTGTTGCGCGATTGAATTATTGTACATTCGAATATTTCCAGTGTTTCATCGCGAAAGAAACTATATATGCATTTATATATTGCGATATTTATCATGCCTATATTTCAACAACAATACAGCAAATTTCATGTTTTTGCTCCCGTCGCTTATATGGGAAAGGATGATTTGTTACGTCACGCGCATACATAAAAAATCATCTTTCTTCGCTCTTCATTCACGCGAATGCATTTTATTGATGGTATTGCTTCAACTCTATTTACCAGTGATCGTGGAAAATTTATTTGGAGATGAAACATTCCGCGTCGAATCCCATAAATTATTATCATCTCATTACCCATGTCACTCTCTTTTCCATTAAAGCTCGTACATATAATGATAAAGCACAAGTAAATAATGTTTTCATGCTGGTGACATTGTTTATTATTGGACTTGTTGTACTTCGTTCGTGTGCTTTAAAATAACATAATGCTATATTTTCAAAAGATGCTTATAAATAAAATACCATATTTTATTTTTGTATAGATGTATTATTAATCTGTTTTGTTTCTTATTATACCGGGGCATTAACAAGGGCGGTTAATTAAAGGTTAATAATAATAATCTTGTACCTTGTATATCAAGCTATTTTCTACGGTAAGCCCATTGATCATTTTACGTGGTATTTACGCGGCTTTCTTAAGAATAAAGCGAGCTTTCAAATTAAGTTTTAATGAAATAACAAAGTATTAGATTTTTCTGCCTTACTAATATTTACTGCATAATTAAATATGTATTAGATGGTACGTAGAATTTTTCTTTCTTACTTTTATTAATTCGGAAAAGTTCCAATACTCTGTACTACTTTGTAATATGGCACTTATAATTTCTTCTAGTAAATTACATAGTACGATTGTGCTTCGTAAAAGAGTAAATATAATTAAAGAATATCGAGTAATATAATTATCACTTACAATTTTATATCAACATCGCAATTAAAACGATCATGAAAATATTTTACATAATACAATAAGTGTTACAATAACAAGTTACACAACCTTTCAAAATTTTATTTACGAAAAAGCTTAAGCCAAACGGAACACTTAGGAAAAAGTATAACAAAAAGAGATACAAATTGGAAAAATCAAAATATTTATCTTACATTGCATTACAATAATATACATAATATACAATTATATTTTATACAAATTAGTTTACGAATTAATATTTATTAACAATAAATAACAAGATTGTATTTATTTGTAAACCCTCGCAAAATCGCTTAGACAAAAGAGGACATCAATTTAATCCTCATATTTACAATTAAATAATCCTTTATACAATATTCAAGTATCATAAATTTACACATTAATCACTAATTAAAATGTTTTTGATCCTATTTCATAAGACCAACATATTTTCAAAAACAAAATATGAAAACATTTTTACTATTATTTTTGTTACTATTTACTACAACTTTTAAGTTAGTTTACTAGAAGTCATTTTCCATTTTGCCCAAATTTCCTCCACATATAGATTTCAGTGAAAAAAATTAGAATACAAGAATAAACAAGCGTAATTATTTATTGTATACACTTGTGTAAAGTTTTCCGTTGTTGCATGTCTATCATTGTCTGTTACTACTTAAACATATCGTCAGAGATGATTTAACAAAAATGGTTTTTATCAAAGAGTTTAAATAGACTGAAATATCGAAATTTATAGGAAACATTTATATTTTGAGAAATTCCAGATAGCAGCTAATACTATTTAAATACTTTTTATAATTAAGCATGAAATTTTCACTTCACTTAAAAAAATTAATCATTCAAAAATATTTTCGAATACGAATGATTTTAGAATATATATTATCGAATGACCACTGTGTGCCTTTTATAAATAATGTAGCTTTTGGTATGATCTGTCATTCAAAAAGCTGTTTGATATATTTTCAACCACGAACCTATTTTTTTACTCTGGTACATATAACTAAATTAATCGTCTATGTACGGAGTATAAAAAAATTGCCTGCCAGCTGTACTAGAAAAATCTATTTTCTACAGTAAATGTATTATTTACATTTTTATGATTTAAAATAACTGGAATGTAATGATACTGCGCCGTTATGATTGAATGTTTCATATTACTATCATATACGTAATATTCAGAATATTAAACAATTCAGGAGATGATTGGCGTAACTGATGCGATTAAAAAAAGCTTGAACGTTAACAATATTGAAAAATGAAAATGAAAAAAAAAATCGAAAAAAACAATACCAAACAGCAACACACATTCATTCCTCCCAACCGTATAAATTTCATTTCTCTATTTCGCGCCGCAGTCGCACCGATCTGCAAGAGCAAGGAGGTGACGATAATCGGCGCCTCGCTGGAAGAGTCAGTGCGCGTCCGCTGCGAGGTGGAAGCCGACCCCGGCGAGGTCGACTTCGTTTGGGAGTTCAACAACAGTGGCGAGAATTTCGAGGTCGCCCCGGCGAAATTCGACGGCAATAATGGCACCCTCAGCGAGCTCGTCTACACGCCCATGTCGGAGCGCGACTACGGCGCCCTGACCTGCTGGGGTCGCAATCCCATTGGCAAACAGGCCGCGCCCTGCGTCTACCAGATCATACCCGCGGTGAAGCCCAGCCCGCTGAGCAACTGTACGGCCAAGAACGCCCTCAACCAGACGGCTGAGGTACTCGAGGTCGAGTGCACGCCCGGCTACGACGGCGGACTCAGGTTGGTTCTTTTCTTTTGGTAATATTTATTTAGGCAAGCGCTATCAACGTTTGAAACATTGAGAACGGATGCGTAGTCGACATTTTATTATTATATAGTAAATGCCTTGATAGAAGCAGAAATTTCAATAGATTAATGTAAATTAATTAACGTAACATATTTATTGAGGTTTCTTAAATAATAAAATACTGAAATTCGTACAGTTTCTTCGCGATTATTCTTCGCTGCATTATTTAAATCGTAATATTATAGTACGTAGTATTTATATGCTAATTTTATCAACTTTATTCGCAATTTGATCAAATATTTATCTGTATTAAAAGTGCACAAAAATAATGAATGTTGTAGATACAGAAAAGTGAAAAATTCGAATGACTAGGTTAAAAAATTCACCCATATAGTAATTCAACAAATATAAAAGTTTTATTATATCGTTTTTTTTTATTGTTTTTGATAATAAAAACGACACCAGTTGTCAACACCGATTAAAAACGGCGCCCCTTGACGGTATACCTCATAATTAGAAGTGCGGCGTGGCACAACGTCAAGATCATTACACATTTGCATTTTAAACGAAACCTCTTAATAACGTCAAGTTGTGTACTCGTTGAAGGGTTCTTCATATGCTTATATCATAGCACGATTATGCACGTACTATTAAATTACTACACAGGTATTAATGAAGTAAACATTTATAAATATATTTGAGCGACGTGTGTACATATAATGAGAGATAAAAAGGATCTGCACATTAACTCGAATGACTAAATATAAAACTCGGTATTGAGAGGTAAATAAAGGAGCTTATCAAAGTACTATAAAAGATAAATAAATATTAGCTTCAATTAACAGCCACGATGTGATATATAATCGATCTATAATTATTGAAATTATATTTTTAAATCATTACTATGTTAGACAGTTATTGGTATCTTATTAAGGAATGAGAATTATACAATCAACGATTGATATTTATATTATGTATATTCTGAATTTCAACGTGTTCTATTTTCGCTTGTCAAAAATACAGACTTTCAATTAGTAATGATAATATTACTTCATTACTCTGGATGAATATGAATATTGTTGAATAATTATATTCAACCTAGCTACACTACATTGAATTATTATTTCACGCGATATCGGATTATTGTTCACAGTATAGATTTATGCATATTGCATTCGCAAGGCAACATTATCATCAAGACTCGAGCGTACGTAATAATTATGTATCGATTGGCAATCGCACCTCCTCTATTTATACATCTCTCTTGAAGTATATGCAATAATATTTCCAGACATCGTAATGAGACTATAGTATATCGTACAAGGACTTATTATAATGCAACTGGAATTTTCACAGGCAGGAGTTCCGACTGGAAGCGTACGAGGTGGCGACTGGCAAGCTCAGGCTGAACATGTCGAGCACAACCACGGACGCGCCCCTCTTCCGGATACCGGTGGTCGAGCTGCAGCCGGCGACGCTCTTCTACCTGGTCACGTACGCGGTGAACGCCAAGGGCCGCAGCGAAGTGTCCCTCCTCGAGGACATTATGCTCGGCGACTCGGAGAAGCACACGGGTAAGTGGCCGCCCCACCACCCGCTCTCGCACCACTTGAGCCGCCCACTCGCGCGTCCCATTAACGTGCCTCATCACCCTTCTTCTTCTACTTCTTCCTCTTCTTCGTGCGCCAGTAGCGCACCTACCGTGAAAGAGCTTAATGTCGAGCGAGTGCTTCTTCGACTTTTTCATTACAAATGAGAGCTGCTGCTGCTGCTGCTGCTGCTGCTGCTGCTACACTCATGCTGCTCCGCTTTGTCGAGACACATAGACCGGGCGGAAACGAATTAGCCGACTTTTCGCCGAGTCTCCTGTTTGTAATTCTCTGTCGTTGTGGTATCATTCTTTCCTTCTTTTTTTCCTCCCTCTCGTTCTTTCTTTCTTTCTTTTTGCAGTGAGGCGAGGGTATGAGCGTGGCGCGCGCGCGCGCGGTCGAGTGTGTTTTGAAACGTGTTATTCATTTAGCGGTGTAAACGCTGGCAGGTAGCTGCGCGCGCCGGCCGTCTGAGCTTTGGCTGCACTTTTCGAGAAATGTAATTGAGCGAAAGAGCGCGCGCGAGCTCGTATATATAACAGCTGTTTCTTAAGAGGTTTTTAGCGAGGTTCTTTGTAGAGGCTGGTTAAGAAATTCAAACGGTTACTTAAATAATGACAATAATGGCTGTTATGGCTATTTTAACAAACGTGGAAAATCTGTATTAGAATATTTCATAAATTTAAAGGTTTTTCCTGCTCTGAATATTTGTTTTTTTTTAATTTTATTAAAAAAGTAAATGTGTAATTTTGGTGAAAAACAATCTGAAGTGTGCTAAATGGGGGAAATTGTAAGTTTCTCGAGAGGGCCTGTTAAAAGTGAGCTATATAGACATATACGATGAAAATTTGCACGGAGAGGATCACGTAATTTACTTTACGGAAAATATCGCGTTCAAATTCTGTACGCACGTCATTGTTCATTGGGGAATTTCAATTCAATAAAATACTATATAGTTAATGACAGCCTTTGAATGTTTAATTGTGTAACGATATTAAACTGATGAAATATGCCATGCACAATATTCCCGATGACAAGTTCTTGGTAACACCGAGTACCACATTAATTCTGTGAAATTAAAGTGAAATAATAATTTATTTTTAAATTAGACTTACTAAATAGGTTTGCTAAATTGATATTACATACAAAAGTTTCATGATTATTCCAGATACGATTAATACGATTCAGTTTACTAATAAAGTTTTCGCTTAATGAATTCATTATCAGCTATTTAAGGTACTTTATAATAATACTGATGTATTATTAAGGTAGCCTTCTACCTGGTGGCTCTTTAGGCCAAAATTGCCTGAAAAAGTGAATTAAAATATAATTACTAATACTATAAATTATTATAAAGTATAAAAATTTATAATTTGGATGAAAACATGCGCCTCCCCTTATCCATACACCCAAATATCATTAATCATTAGTCGTTTTTTTCTCCATCGTCGCGAGCGCAGACAGCTCGGTGAGCATGGTGCCGCTGATCCTACTGCTGGTGGGCTGCCTCATGGCGTTGGGCATCACCGTGATCTCGGTACTGCTGATGATGTACCGCCGCCGCGGCACCACTTCGCCCGTCCACATCGAGCCGTACATGAAGCAGCCGATCATCACGCCGCCAGACTCGCGCAACAATTCGATGCTCGACGTTGCCCACGGCGATCACACGTACTTTGTCGAGTACACCTTGAAGCAGGTCAGCGACTACGTCAACAACCAGCCGGACATCATACAGTCGCCCCAAGGTACGCGCACACTAGGTATATATAGAACAAAAAAAATTAAACAAACAAAAAACTTACGTCTTGACGTTTTTAACGATTATCTCCCACTTCTCGGTTCCCCATCATCATTCGCCCGCCGAGAAATCTCGTGCGTAATAGTGGGTGTAACGGATCCCTCACTTTTATTATTCCTTCGTTTTTGTCTCTCTGCTTTTGATTGTTATGTGCGCCCGTTTGTGCCCGGTTGATGGTTATTATACGTTAGGGCGGGAACAGAGCGTGGGTGTCTCAGCGCGCCTGCGGGGATTGAATGTGCGTGCAAGATACGCGCACGGTCGATTGAATACATATGTTATAAGGAATAGATGTTTAGGAAGAGAATTAGAATGTAAGTATTTGCTTTTCGGGGGAATTCGAATGGGCGTGTAGCATTTATAGTGCGGGAAGAGTGGATGATGCCAATGGCAAGGAAATTATACAATTCGATTAATTTTTTTTTCCTTTTATATTTCGCTCGTGTATCAAACAGTAACTATGACAACTTTTTTGTTCAAGCGTGTATGAAATCGAGCTTTGCAATTTGCACACGAAGTATCAAAAATCAAATGTTTAAGCTGTAAAGGAGTCTATATCGCCTTCAGTTTAAAATTAAATTAAGAACAATTAATTATTTGGCAAAATAAAAAATTAGTTGTTATGATTCTCAAAGTGTCTTATTTATTTCTGATATAGTAGTTAATAAACAATGAAGTATAAAAACTTTTGAACACAGGTCAAAGCATTCGTACATAAAATTATTATAATGCTATTTTTTATAATGCTATTTTTAACATTATAAATATATGACTCAAATATAAATAAGATCATTTTATTTAAAGCATTTATTTCTTGTAAATAATGACTATGATTAAATATAGATGTATTTTACACACTTAAACGTAAATTTAATGAAAAATAATAGTTAAATAATTAACATGACCTCAGCTAATTAGGGGTGTTAGCGAATAGTTTGAACATTAATCGTTTTTATTATAAAATACGCCTAAGTGTATGTAAATTTTTTACATACCTTCAATGGTTACACGACTTTACATCTATAACTTATCATCTTAATGTAAGATTTTTTATTTAATTTTCAAGCTATTAACAATAACTTTCAACTCGAATATTGTTCGATATTTTAAAGTGGAAATTCGACAAAAAGTTTGATCTTGTTCGCGTCAACTTCATGAGCTTATGAGTATTTTTTTTTTCGCGTTTCCAAATCTCTTCAGTTTATATTAAATTAATATGTTGGTTAGATTTCAATACGTAATTTTTGTATCATTTATACAATTGTAATTAAGTTAATTACAAGAAAAAAGTAATGAAAAATATCATACAAGTATCGATCTACGGATTTTCTTCTTTCAAACGTTATTTGAAACTTTCGTATAGATTAAATGGTTGATGACGTTTCAAATGAATGCTATTTTCAATCAGTTTTTCAAAAATAGCACTATGAAGTGGTTCATAATTCAACTTTTTTTAAGAGCGAACGATTGTGATTTTCTCCATTTTTACTAGTCATCTAAAAATAACTCTCAAAATTTAGACGAAATACGCGTTATCCGTAGATTGTGGACTCTTCTAGTAAGATTCTAACGACTCTAAAGAGAGTTCAGGCGACGATAACGCATACATTTTCTTACGTAACTTTGTCGATCCAATTTCAAATATTACATGTAAGATACGTTCAACAAAAAATCACACTACACTTGACCACATTTGATGGTATGGGCTGGCTCATACCGTGAGTATCTGTCCTATTACCATGGCGCCTTACAACAAGTCGCTCTTTTCATGCGTAAATAAATTAAATCTATCCTACACATTATAAAGAAAGATATCCATCGATAAAAAAAAATTTAGCAATTTCATAATAAATAAATACAGATTTTAATTCAATTTAATTTAATTTGAATAAGTAAAATACATTCATATATTAACTTCCAGTTGCGTAAATATGTAATATTGCAGAAAACGAGATTATAAAAGAACAATTATGTACGTTTCATCCACAGAATTCGATATCGGAAATGAAACAAGTTGTTTATAAAATGTTCGCGTATAACGTTTTTTTATTTTTTATTTTGAATGCTTTTAATAATTAGGAAATATAAATATTAAAATGTTTAATATTTAATATGAATTTTATATTATTTTTATTTTATATAAATGAATTTTATATATATATATATATATATATATAAAATATAAATAATAGTATGGTTTTACAACGTTTAAAATTTCTGGTATTATTTCAGCCGACCAAGAAAAAATGAAGCGCGAGCCACAGCTTTTTTTACCCGTTAGGCCAGATACGCTCTTTGCTCCATACGACATTCACAAACAGGGCCTCCAAACGAATCGATGTAGTGTGAGTATGACACCTCCATCCTCTTTCGCATATAAATAAATTTCTAAGAAAATAAAAAGAACATTGAAATTCTCCAATTAATTTGCAAATCTTATCATTCGCATATTCCATTTCTTTATATAACCATTTGTAAATGAAAAAATCTCTTTTCCACAGCTTAATCCATTTTCTGCTAAATCGTGGGAGCCGATAAGCTTCAAAGCCGACCGTAATCTCATGAAGGAAATCATCATCGCCAATTCGATACCCGGGCCAGAGAGTTGCGTGTAAAACTCGTAAGCGTACGAGGGAACACTGCACGCAACCCAGAGAGAGAGAGAGATAGAAAGACGAACTATCAAGGCCTATACACGCGAAAAAGCTCCGCGACGGACATCGGAGCAACATATCAGGACGACGAAATAAGCGTCAACGTCACGCACATAGAGCACTCACCCATACATGATCCGCCTGCCAGGACGAAACGAATAAAGAAACTTTAGCGAGTATATATATATATAAGTATAAGATAATGAATTATAGACTATATTAAGGAGAAAACGGTCAGGATGATACTGAACTAAAAGCGCGCGTCGTCACAATCGTCCCCTTGAAAAGGCCGGACGTGAATTACACGTATGATAATCGCGTACGTGCGCAAGTATTCTGTGTGACTGCTGCAGCGCGAGTGTGCGTAACCGCGCGGACACGTAATACAAGTTGCGTTCTTTTTGCGAGAGAGATGACGAATTTCGCGCGACGCGCACATGGTATTTATTATGCGGAAAAAATAAAACGAAAAAAAAAGAAGAAAATATAGGAACGAGAGTGTGAGTGCGGGTGGACAAAGTATATAAGTGTAATGTAAATCGACATCCACAGAGAGATGCACGCGAGCGATGATAAGCGTCGCACGTGCGTCCGAGAATGAGGATAAGAAAGAAGAAAAAGAAGAAGAAAAAAAGAACAACAGGCGCTATAAGGTACACGCAAACAAATGGTGTATTATTCCGAGTTCAATATATTTTGTGTCGAGTCTCGAGGAAAATGATTTTGTGTTGAACGAGCGAGAGAGAAAGAGAGAGAGAAAGTGAGCCAGTGTATCCGTAGAAACGTGAGAACGAAGCTGAATGTAAAGAAGACTTGTATGCGCGCGTACTCTATATACGCCCGCGTGCGGAAGAAGTGTACCGTCGTCTGTATCGAATTGCAATATTGTAAAGATATATATTTTTCCTTTTCGTTTTTTCCCCTGGTGTCGTTTCGACTCTTTGACGGGCCCTGGGAAGTATATATGTATAACTTCCTCTCACCCCATCTCGAGGCCGCGCCGTGCTCGCGTATATAATATATATATATATCTCGCGGACTGTATATCACATACAGTCATTCGTTCATTGTACGGTGCTTTCACGCGTGAAAGTATAATCACTATATATCTATTATTATTAATATTTGTACTCGAATTTTTACACACCTTTTTATAGTTTATTTACCGTGGAAATGTGTTCAAAATTTACAAACGAACTAACTATATATACACGTGCTATAAACCATTATACGCGCGTTATATACACGTCCGTTCGCAGGAATGTTGCGCACAACAATTTTCGAATTCTCGAAGTATAAACACCGAACTGTAAATTTACTTATGAAATGCCGAAAATGCATTGTCACTGTAAAATCTAAACTCGCTCGGAAACTATTCAGGTAATTTAGTTATTATCTGGTACTTGCGCGCTTGCGCCGATGCGCAGATATTACCCAGCAGGGAAAAATCAAATCTACACCTATAGCGCAATTTCAGAGTACAATTCTATAAGTAAAAAAAACGTATTTCTAAAAGCATTTTACTATCATGAATATCGAAAATAATGAAAAACTTATACTCAAACTACTAGTAGTGCGAAACAAAGATATTGAGAATATCCGTAAAAGTTCCTAATTGTTCATTTGCTTTCATTTCTACATGGTTTGCTCCTGCCCGTCAAAGAATCTGAATGTTTTCCAAGTTTCTTACAACTCTGGGAAAGAATATTTCTGACGCATTGTGAAATTTTATTATGAAGTGTGAAAAAAACAACAATTTTTTGTAAAGAAAAATGTATAAAGCGTAAAAAATTGTGAATAAATGTTAATTGAGACAGCTTTAATACAAAATTCCAACGTTTTTTACTTTGATTATTTTTTTTATTTAATTCCTTGCTTTTAAATTCCTTGCTATGCAAAGCGATGTTATTATCAATTAGAATCATTGAAATCTTTATTAACACACTCATTAGCTATAAGGTTTATCATTTTTTATATATTTTTTTTCAATACTTAAAAAAAAACATGTTATATAATTGAATTAAAACTCGTCTTCTATTTACACTTTAACTTATCTTTATTCCACACGTAAATGAACCTTCGACTGCATAAAATTAAGTATATGATTTTTTTCTAAGACTTATACTACACTGTGTTATAGGTAGTCTCGTCCATCACCATATTTCGTCAAAAAGGTCTTGGATACGTTTTTTTTGAAAATGGATAAGGTATACAAAAACGACTGCGCGTATCACAAAGCCCGGCTCTCACCACATAGCCAGCCGCTAATGCCAAAATTAAAAGTAGTACACGAATCATGAGGTAAAAACACTTCCATCGGCGAGAGGATTCTTCAGGCGTGTCTCGCACAACTGTTTGTCCCACAATCGGGCCGTCGTTATGTGCTGTTGCAGGTCTACTGTGAACTGGAGTCGATGGCTTCTGCACTTCTCTCTTTTCATACCTTGGAGTCCCCCTTTCAACGTCCTCGTATACTTCCTCAACCTCGTCGTCTTCAGACTGTGGCGTTTCATCGCGCTTCGCGAAATCCGTGGGCTCTACGTGTTTGCTATTCTTCGCGATTCCACGAACCTCTGACAAGATACGATTCTACAAAATCAATGAATGAATATCTTGTAATAATTATTTTAGTTTTTGAATTTTAGATCTATTTAAGAAGACATGGAATACCTTTTTTTAAATATTAATATTTAATACTTAAAAAAAAAATGAATTTTACTATGATAAAATTCGAGTGACAACATTTTAATAATACTTATATGCGAATATAATTTGATACTATAGATTTGATAGGTTTTTTAATAGGTTAACAATGATTTTTTTTACAAACCAGAAGTAGCAACAAGTACTTTGGTACATACCTATATATTAATCAAAAACTTGAACTTACTTGATTATTTCCAGATTTTTCAATTTGCTCACATGCTAACTGTGCTACTTTGCATTCAATGAATTTAAGTTCTTGAACAATATTATTTAGATCGCAAAGGGGTAAAGTTGATAAACAATTATCACAGGAATTGATTTCTGTGGACTCTTCACTACTGCAAATACATTCCCCAGAGGTCATAGTATTTTCTAAATTTCAAATTTGTAGACATATTTTAAATAATTTCTTACTCTGAGGTTAACATATAAACTTCCAAATATAAAGAAATAAAAACAATTGAAAGAATCATGATCTAATCATGACAGCTTTTCAGATTGTAAAAAATGAGTTCTTCAAAATACATAAAACTAAATTTCGTTTGAAAAAGTAAAATTAATCAAAATTAAAAAGTTTTAAATAAACATGAAGTATCTAACACTGCTTAAACATTTTTCTAACAGTTCAATTTATTTTGTAAAAATAAATAAGAAATGTTTACCAAAAAAAGAAACATTATGTGGCCCTTTAAAGTGCCCTAACCCCCCACATCCTCGTATACAAGTTTTAAAAACATTTTGCAAATACAATTTTAACAAAAAACCTAAGCAAAAGCCCAAAAGATATGTACCTGATAATGATAATCCTGATTGTCCTTATTGTAAAAGAAGGAAATAACAAAAATTGTTTAAGATTAAGGTAATATATTCTTACATAGTGATTATAAGATTACACTATTAACACATTCATAACCATTCAACTCATATTCACTTCTCCATTCATCTCACAAATTGACTTGACATTCAATACAAATATTACTAAGATTAAAATAAAAAAAAATAGGAACAAATTCTTTTAATTAAGCCTTGGTTTCCTTTCTGGTGGTGGTTTCATATCTTTTTTATCAGTCTGGGGTTCTTGCTTTACTTGTGCAGCTGTAAATAATAAATAATAGCTACAGTGATTTTTTAAAATAAAAATAAATTTATAAGTTGAAAATAAGTTTGAAAAACAATAATCTTTATAAACTTACGAGGTTCGACAGCAGCTTGAATTGGTTTTGGAATGGGCAGAGGGTATTTCCTTGTTAACTCAGCTAATAACATATCAACTCTTTGCCGTTGAAATAGAGTACTAGGTTCCTCTCTAACGGGTGTTTCTTTTTTAGTTGTGGCAGCTTTACCATTTTTGAAATCCCATGAGTAGCCTTTACTAGGATGATATCTAGAGCATGCACTGGATTCTTCAAAAGCGGATTGTAAATGGTGAACAGCAGATAACTACATAATATAATAAAAATGAATCTTAATTTTTATAATTCGAGAAAATGATTTATTCAAATAAGTAGCTTATACATACCAATCTAGAATTCACTACTGATGCTAGATCAGGTGCCATATATACAACTCCAGCAATTATATAATAATCAGCTATCGGAGTAGCTTGACTAGGACTATGACGATGTTGCTTACGTATCACATATAAAATTGGTTCTTGTACATGTAAGAGTATATATTCCAGACCTGTCATATTTCTATTAGAAGATATAATTATATAAGTATTTTGATTTAAATATGGAACAGAGTTTTGCAATAAATAAAAATAATAAGACTTACGTGAGCTGTTCTGGATTTAGCCGCTGCATTTTCACAATTTCATTATTACATGTTCTGTCATAAAACGGATTTGATCTTTCAGAAAAATAATCCATTATGTTACTTGGATTAAGCACTGGAATCCAAGCACTATCATGCCAGGAAAGTCCCAATGGATTTTCTATAAATTGAAACAAATAATGAGAGAATAATTTTTATACTTATGTACTGAATGTTTAAATTAGTTTGATACATTGAAAAATATAAATACAATAGAGTTACATTTTAAATCTTTGATTTATATTTGTTTGATATAGATATTTAATGTTTTGTATATAGAAAGTACATGAAAAAATAAACTGCTGCCAAAAAGTAGACCAAAAATACATAAATATAAAATCATTTTTATCTCTTTCCTCTTATGAAATAACACAAGTTATAGTATGAAATATTAATACTTATTTTATGTCATTCAAAATGAATAATTACTATTGACTTATAAAATGATATAGAGAAAACTAAGTGGCTATGGAAATAACTACAAAAAATAAATGTATAATAAATATTAATACTTATCTGCTTTTAAAATATAAATATAAAATATAAATTGTACTTTCACAAGTTGAGAAAATTTCAAAATAGTAAATTTTATACATAAAAAAATGAATCATATATTGAGGTTATACGACGAATAGATCTACATATGAGAGAAAAATCAAAAAATTCTCACACATAAGAAAATTTATATTTACCTGGCACTGGTAATCTTCCTGGAATCATTTTAGCAGTCTCTTTATCGAATTTCTCTCAAAAACACTATTATCAAATAGAAATAAGCATTCGTCCACAATATAGACCTTAAAAGCTACCAACAAGTCAAGCATACGTAAACACGCGCTTGTAAACACACATCGGTTGACAGCGCTATCTATACATACATCTGTTTCGAGGGCAAAAACGCCAGTCTCGATTCTCGAAGTGGTCAAGCGGGGGAAGGAACGCACAGCATACATATATATTTCAACATGTTTTCCAGATAGCCGCGAAAGCCGCAACGAGGCGGATATCACGTTAAGTACGAATGAGGAATTGAGGATTTGGGTCGCTTCGCCTTTCGCGAGAAAAGAAACAAAGGAGGGAAAAGTCGGTGCTGATGGTGGTCGACGACTTGGCTTGTTGACGCTGCAAAACTCCAGATTTCAAGTGTTTGATAAGCTGTTTATTTTTGGCTTGACGGGTGCCTTTTCAGGCAGCAAGGTAAAAAGATTCATTTTCCTTTCTACAAGAATACACGCGATCAGTAAAATCTGGTAAAATTTGTAATCTACGAGTTTCCCCACCGAAATTTACAAAAAGAAAAACAAAACAGTATATAATTGTTTGCATAACAGCTGATAATAGTTATGTACGCTGTCTAGGTGGCATACGCTAGCTCCATATTAATAGAATAACTGATTTATTGGTAGAGCCGCTATTAATAAGCTACAGCCTAGCAGCTTCAGTTCGCACGCTCGTGCATATGCTCGCGCGGGGATTTCAATTCGAACGCGCCGCAGACTCTTTGACGTTCCGCGCAAATGGTGCCTATACGCAGCTGACGTTTGGCAGTCACACGTGCGCCGGGAGGGCATGCAGAAGATGCAAGAAAAAAAAAGGATACCTAGTGTCAAGTGTCCGCTCAAGGCGACAGTGTCAATGTAATTCAAGGGGAGATCGCGTCGTCTGCTTCGAGCGACGATGTATGCGCGGCGTATATAGGTACTTGCTGCTCGACTCGTCGTCTCTCTCTAGTCTCTTTCCAAAAATAGCGATCAGCCGCGGTACGCGCACACATACATGTACACACACACACACACACACACACATACACACACACACACCGGGGCTCTCGATTATTTGCATATATCACATCCTCTCTGAGTATTCAGAAGAGAGCCGAGCTTTCTCACACGTGTGCATGCGCACACTGCAGCGTCGTCGTCGCGCAGCGTTGGCGCTAGGAGCGAGCGGGATGCCGCGATTTAAATAGCCCGTCAATATGAAGTATGATAAAGTTGAATATGTGTGGCACTTTTATAATATACACCGGTGCGAGGGAGAGAGCTACTTATTAGCACAGAGACATTTGTGGTCCGGTTCTGACTGCTAGTACATTGCCGAACTATGAAGTAGCTTCCTGCATCACAGCTACAAATGGCCAAACACAAGAGCTTCTCAGCCTACATGAAATGGCTCGAGAACCAGGCTGCCCTTTTTCACAAACTTAGAACAATACCACCAAGTAGACCATTGTAAGTCTTGAATGTTGTGTGCGTTTTAGAAATTTGTGATTACCATACCTTGTCTGATTCATTACAAACTACAACCATGTCCTAAAATAAGAAACAACTTTTGAATGTCTTGTCCCTATTTTTGTCTAGAAGCTCTTAAATATTAGGCTCTTATGATTAATGAAAAAATTTTTTATACAGCTGACAATCTTGTCAAATTATATGAAAATTACTTCTTACATCTTTTAGTACATGTATACCCCAATGTACAATTAGTTTTTAATTAGTTTTTAAATTAGTAAAAATTTATTTTAACAGTTAAATGTAGTTTGAATGCCTTTGGTAGATTTGACTGTGTTTTGGTTTACCTGCTTTTCAGAGAAATTATGAAAGATTCCCGCTATGATTTAGTTCCACTTCACAACCGGCCTGATTTACTACAACAATGTTGCAACCTACTAAACTCTGAATGGAAACGGAGTGAAACTGCACGGTATGTTAGTGAGGAAGGTAAAATTCGCTCAAGCATTTAACATTTTTTTTTCCAGTTAATTTTGCTTCTCTGAAATCTTGAATCACTGAGTGTCATGTATTTCTACACATCTACATCTATCCTATATGCTTTGCCTCTCATCAATCAAGAATCTTTCTTCCTTTTTTTTTCTCATAAAAATAATCAAAGGTAATTTAAAAATCAGGTAGAATTCTTTCTTTACATCTTATTTATCTCTAGGTTGAAGAGTATAAATATATCCTCTGATAAATTTCCTACATGCCTTTTGCTGTTATCCAAGGAAGAGTTTGAAAATGAAGTTCTTGGTTATTGCAAAGTATCACTTGTCGAAAACTCTATTGACAGTGTTGTTATTGAATCATGTGAGTAATTTATTATAAAATTTGTATTTAAAGACAATGAAAGGATTAATAATAAAAAAAATCACTTATTTTCAGTTATAATTGATCCAGTATACCGATATCAAGGGCTAGGATCAATGCTTTTACGAGCTGTAGAAGACTATGTACTTAAAAAATGTATTAAAAATGTCTATCTAATGACTAAAGGTCAAGAAGAATTTTATTTAAAAAATGGTTACATTATTTGTGAGCCTATTCAAGAGTTAAGCGGGTGGTCAGATTATGTTAATGATCCACTACCAACAAATGATAATGAGAGACAAACTGAAACTAAAAATGAAGAAACTAAAAAAGATGATATCTGTGCAGGTCCTCCTCCACCGCCAATGCCAACTGATCTCAGAAAACCATCTCTACAACTCTGCCTTACAATTTCTACACGTACATTTATGAAAAAGAAATTAGAGCTTTAATTCATAATAAATTTTAAGCTTACATTATTTATTGTAAATAAATTTCAATCATTTTTAAAATTTGAAAAATATAATTTATAAAAATTAGTCATAACTTCACATGAACAGAGCATATATATTTTTCAATAAAAAAACATTGTTTTTAAAAAATGTACTTTTCAATGTCTTATATATTAATCCTATATTCTCTATAAAAATTCGATATTAAAAGAATATAAAGGCATTGTGCGTAGCACATATAGTTATGCTATTACTTTAGAATTTCTACGACTTTGTAGCAATACCACAAGTTTTTTGATAATGTTCTGGTTCTGCTAAACTTTTGACTAAAAATGCACCCAAATCATGTTTGGAAATGGCAGGTCCTGCTGACTCATCATATGTGATAGTATAATCAGAACCAGGTGATTCTGCAATTTTAATTAATTTTAAAATTAAATCTGAAAAAATATCCAAAAATTAATTGTATAAATTATTATATATTACCTGATATGTGAGGTGGTAGAACAGCGATCCATTTCAATCCAGATGCTTTGATAAGATCAAACATTCTTTGGTGATCTTCATTAAGGTCCTTGAATATTGCAGGAACTTTTTCAGGCACTCGGAATAAGAATGCTAAAAGAATAGAAATATTTTATTTTCTATGAATTGAAATTTGAGAAAATTGTATGTTTAATCTTGGGTTTTATAAAAATAATTTACCTGATAAGCATACAGAAACTACTTCAACATTGTGTTTCTTCATGCCATCAATGATATTCTTCATTCCCTCGGATAAAATAGTAGTTGGCTCTATAAAAAAATTATATACATAAATTTTATATTCTTATCACGTTTTAATGCATTATTCATATGTAGAAAAACTTCATACTCAAATTATTTCTGGTGCCTAGGACAACAGCAACTCCATCCTTTCCAGCAATAGCTTGTGCAACTTGCTCAGCATTGGTCACATCACCAACAACCACTTCAACTTTGTCTTTCAGGTTTTCAGGGATTTTTCCTTCATCTCTTACAAATACTGTAGTTTCAAAACCTAAGTAAAACAAATTTAATATTACATAAGTTTGGACAAACTCTTTTGAATATATTGTAGATATATTTAATAAAAATTGTTATAACAAGAATCTCAATCCAAATTATATGAATACAGAATAACAAAAAAATAAAAATTGAAATGAATTGCTTAAATTTTACTATGTTTAAATACCATAGGTAAATGATTATGTTAAAAAATTATTTACTTTTTAAAATTATGTTCCAAAAATTTAAATTAATGTATATTATTATTATAACACATACCATTATTTATATGTAGCTTTATTTTCGTAAACAAAATAAAGATATATACAATTACCTTTTGCAAATATAATCAATACACAAGAAATCAACCAAATCAAATATTAATTATTAATTCTGAAAACTGTTGATGATTTATGATAAATAAATATTTTCTCGTAAATAAATTAATATAAATTAAGTAACACTTTTATCTCGATTTTCGAAAAATTATATATTTTCAAATTTTTAAATTGATATTTACACTATTGTATTATTGATCACATTCATATTTTTAAATAATTATTACTAATTATTAGTTTTTTATTATTTATAATCATCACTTAATACTTAATCATATTACATTCTTTATTTATAAATAAATATATCTTATGAATGAAATTCTTATAAAACAATGCTAATATTAACAGCAACATTTTATTTCTGAAAACGGAGCACAATAACCCGGCCGGCATACCATATATATACATTCTTCCCATTTAAAGCATTCGCTAATTAATATCTGCACGCACAACTATAGGCGCGTGACTTGCAGAAGCTACGAAACTATATGATCTAAAAGTGAAACTCATCACCCAACGTTCAATAAACAATCAAATAAAAGAGCCTGAGCTCAACGAACCTGCCTTCACCGCGTGCTCCATCGAGCACAAGCCGGTCATCCCCGTGGCGCCGAATATCACGATTTTCTTCATGTCGGCTCGATCAGTCTCTCTCTCTTTTTCTCGTTTATTAGATACTACTATATAGGTATACGTATCAACTGTGTCCCAGTCTTCCTCTCACGTACGCCCGTCACCTCCGCGGAATAACTCGCGAATGCACTCGACAACGATGAGCGTGCGCTTCCTATTGTTATCTCTCGCGATCGCCGCGAATCGCGTATTATATTCAAGTATATCTATATATATATAACGTATTCACACGCCGAACAACGCCGCCGCTGCTAGCCTATAGTGTGGTGTGTGCGTGTATGAGCGCACGTAAAACTCTTTAGCTCGTTAAAAGAGATGCTGCGTAGGTGTGTATATTACATATATGTGATGGAGAGAGTCGGCGCGGCAGCTTTTTTCTTTTTCTTTCATTGGCTGTGGGTACATCGGCGCGGCAGCGAATTTTTTCTTTTTTCACAAATCGCGCGCGCTGTTGCCACCCAGCGAGCGCCAATGTTTAAGATAAGTATTCGTTTTCAGACTGATTTCAAAATTTTGAACTCTTTCGGATTAAAGTATTTTAAATAATGAAACACTATTACGTTTCGACGTTATAATGTTGTTTAATGTAAAGAAGTTGGTACTTAAACAAAAAAGGAAATTACAAAGTGGTTTTTAAAAAAAAATAACATTAAATTATTAACCTCTGATACATAATTCTTTTAAAAACAAGATAAAGTTTAAAATATAAACATTCTATTACTGTATATGTGTAATTGTATATGTGTGTTATATATAGACGTTTTTATTTCATCAGTAATCACTTACAATTACAATAAACATAATACAAAAAAAATATGATTATTAAAGTTACTAAGTAGATTTAGATATAGTTCGTTTATCATTACAAACAACACTTATGTCTTCCGAGAGTTACAGTCAGAAAAAAAATTTTAAAATACAATGAATATAATACTTAATGTTCCAATTTTCAAATTAATAAATTACATATATACTTAAGTATATGCATAGAAATATAAATTTGTTATTACATTATTACTTGGAAATCAGCGATTTTTAAGAAAAACTGGCAACCATGCATCGATGGCAGAGTCATCTAACATTGATATTTTAAACCATCATAGAGTCCCGACTGTAGAAATGATTTTAAGTTGAAAGTCAGGGCCTGTACAGCTGCCTGATTACCCTGTACAGGTCTGAGGGGGCCTCAATATTAAAATTTCTAATGGAGGACCTGGTCTAGAGCTAGAATACTTCTTATTGGAAGAAAAGAAAAATTACAATTTCCAGGTGGATGGCGAGAGGTGGTCTGACATTTTTTTTTTCGTAATTTCCTTATGATTTTCTACATGTATATACGGGGATTACGGGGTCTTTAAATTTCGAAGTACCATCCAGGGCCTGATTCTGTAGGAAAAATGTCTCGCGCGATACAGCGACTCGTGCGACACAGCGACTTGTGCGACACAGCGAATGACGTTCATACGCACGCACTCGCTCCTCTCATTGGTTGGGAGCTCTCATTGGCCCCTCTACGACGCCAAATGAGAAGCGAGCGTAAGCATAAGTGTGTTAGAAAAAATTTGAAGAAGAAGCAAATGTTAAATACTTAAGTAGTGCGTTAGACTTTCAGAGTTAATAAAGAGTCAATATACTTAAAGAGTTAAAAAAAAAAGTTAATATATACTTAAAGAGTTCAATCACCGTACAGAAACTTTGAGAACAGATCTTCACCACATAATAATTAGTATGATAATATAATAAAAATTTTATTGTATCGTTTTTAATTAAAAATTTCTCTAAAAACAATATTTTTTGTGTAACAGTTACAAT
>JAPYZO010002554.1:0-15385 GCA_030522905.1 Torymus flavipes | reverse complement strand
AGAGAGAGAGAGAGAGAACGGATATGCGGGAATAACTGTAGGCGGAGTCGATGTGTAGAAGAGCAAACAAATTTTGCCGTTGTTTTATAGCAGAAATCATCGATGGAGGGCTATTATTTTTGGGATTATTTGTGTTCGGAGTGGAAGTAATGCGTTACGAAGTACTTGTAAACTACTTGTTGTTTATTTCGGTTTGATAATATAGAAAATAGATAGACCGGGGAGAATTTAAAAGGTCTTTAAATGTCGAGTATTGAGATTGAATGGTTGGAAGGGACTTCAAAAAGCGTCGAGAAGTTTTACTTTTGTAAACTTAAATAAGGCTTCATTATTCAAGTCGGCATAATTTGAAAAAGTACGAGGCAAGCAACTCATGCTTTCAGATGTTTAAGAGTGAAAAAGGTCTTTTGTTTCACAAGCGCCTTGTTTTACAATAAAAAAACTACTGCTTGGATGAAGTTTCGTTTGAAGTGAACAAAAGTACAACTCAATATTTTTATACTTGACGAATTTATAAGCGTTTGAAGTGACGTTTAAACACGCAAGCATGCCTTAGCATACTTAAAAGAAAACTTCAAAGAACTCAGTATCACATCTTTCGTCAAAACCATTCAGATTTCCCGGAAAGTTTATCTGGATGCCGAAAAAAAGACGTCAGAAAAAAAGGTAAAAGTTCTCACAATGCCTCATCGGCGCTATATCGCGTTACAAAGAATCCCCCGCAACTTCTTCTTCTTCTCCCCTGACACAGTTTTAAAGGGCGCAAACTTTTTTCAAACTTCTCCCTCGCAACAATCTAAACTTTCGCATTAATTCCGCCACTTTAAAGTCGCGCACGCGCGCGCTCGCTCGCCCGCTCTGGCATTACTCCTGATACGAATAATCCGCCGAATTACTTCCATAACGAAGCCGTACGCGAGAACGCATAATTCGCAATCACACACCTCCCCCTCACTTCATATATATGTGCAGTACCTCCCACGCGTGCCAAAAGTAGAGTAGAGTCTTGCGAGCATGCATAATTAAAAATCGTAAATAAAGCCCTCGACACTCGACAATTTCCATATATAAAACTATAATTGCAGCCCACTTAACCGGACGCTCGTCCCCCTCCCACCCTTCCTCCCTGAATTATTTCAATGGCCCCAACTGGCGAACTCGGGCCACACACACACACACACACGTATAAAACGCGCCTCTGGCCATTTGCGCGCACGCGCGGCCCTGTGTGTATGTAAATGTAACGTTTATCGCGACATGGGCATCTCAACTTAATTAGCCTGGCACTCAAGTCGAGTAGATAAACAAGGAGAGAGAGAGAGAGAGGAAGGAGGTTATACGCTCGCCCTCTGTATAACGCGACGGTCGTGTATATAAGAGGAGGAAAGAGGAGGGGAGACGAAGAAGAGGAAGAACAGAGCATTCGCGCAATAAGTAACACCTCGGCCGCTATCTTCAACCACGAGTAGTAGGGGAAGAGAGAGGAGATAATGAACGAGCGAATTGCAAAGCAAACTTTTTCAATTAAACTTAGCCCGAGCCAGCAGGCAGGCGCAAAAAGGCTAGCGCGTGCGAAGAATCTTCGCGTATATGGAGAGAGAAAGGAAGGCTACTTTTAGATTTCTTCCCCGCATTCTGCTTATATATTTCCGAGGAGGGAATGGTTGTGTTGTGCTGTCGTAGGCGACGCGAGATATTATTGTTGGGCTCTTGAGTAATTTTTATGGGGTTATTGTTTGACTTTTTCTTTTAAAATGTATATATATAGCTATGTAAAAATATAGCATTTTATACTATAATATATTGTGTGCAATAATAAATGCATAAACCAGATTAGTATACGTGTTTTTATACATAATGTGACAGTCCACTATCAATAAAGTTTAAGTTTAAAAATAAATCAAAAATAGTTTAAGTTTCTAATACGGCTGATCAGACACGCTTTATTCTACTTGACTATACAATGATTGAACATCACTGCATCATCAGTACGGTTTACGAATAGATAATTTATCAGATATTTTAAATATAACATAAACGAAAATTCAAGTTCGAGAAACTTTAACTTATAAATAAATTCGAAAACCGTTTGATATACATTTGTTCACTTTTGATAGTTACATAAACGAAAAACAACTTACTTAGCTATTGAACGAAAAACGTCTTTTAGCGGCAGAGGGAATCGAAAGAAAAATCGGGTCAAAGTTTACGAGATAACGTTACGGGAAACGTCTATACATGTATATGTATATATACTAGAGGATGTGTGTACCGAAGGCGGGTAGGACACATACACACATACAGCGTCTTAGTAGATACGGAGTGCATTTACTTAAGTGTATGTAGATATACTGTTCACGTTAACTCGGATACTCCGACAGGAGTCCCTTCCCCCGTCCCCTCCGGCTGCGTTTCCGCGAGCACTTAAAGGGGCCTGGTGCACTTTTTAAAATTCATGCGGTTTATGCCACGCCGGAATGTGTGTGTATGTGCAGTCCACGCACGCGACGTTTGAAATATGCCACTCGCTAAATTATTTATCAAAAGAATGGATACTGGAAATATTGAAAGCCACTTCGTCTAAGACGTAAGGATAAAAATCGAAATTGTTTTTGTGCACTGAAGTAAAGTTGCTGTGTCTGGTAGAGTTTGTTACTCGCTGTTGTTATTATTATGTGACGATTTGTGAATCAAGATTTTCAGTTTTTGATAGAGCTGTCGTGGCGCAGTTTTGATATTATCTTCCTGCTGGAAGATTTTGCGAGGCAAGTAAGGCTATAAAGCGGAACCGTAATTTCGCTTTACTCTTTATAAGTTGAGAATTAAGTCAATGAAAAGTTCGTTCCGCACTTTATGTGACTATTATAAGAACTTTGAGACTTTAGTATTGCCCCAATAGCCAAAATTGAATGTGTATCGTTCTGATAAAACCATTTAAAGGTTTCGGCTATAGCCTTGTATTTTTAAAACTCGTGCTATTGTTGTTTTCAACTATAGATTACATCAATGCTATTACTTATTTATTTTCACGTATGTGAACTTTTCCATTGAGTCTACTTAGTTTCTGATATTTTCAAAAATACACCAAAAAATAACAATTCGAAACTACATTACACACACTATACACATGACCCAGAAAATTTTTCTGAACTATATTTATTCTGTACAATAACCGTTCACATAAATTTTAACGACATTTCACACGTAGCAAAACACGACAATAATTAAAATTTTTGATATTTTTACGCAGCATTCCTCGTCACTTTACAACGACTCACCTATAGTACACTCACCACCCCTCGCGCGGTCTGTCTCTTTTCCTCCTTTTCGTCATGCCGCGCAATATTTCAAACCGCGCACAATAGGGCTACCGCCGGAAAAAGCTGCGGCTACTACTACCCCCACAAAAAGCTACACGGCGGAAAAATTCCGTATTACTAATTCGCGGTAATAAAAATAACACTCAAAGTAATGGCGCGTAAACGATAAAAGGCCTCACGCTCGCCGAAACAATTCTCTCTCGCGGCCTCCCAGCTTTTTCCCGTAATGCACGGGCGGTCCGCTCTCTCTCGCACATATACGCACACAGGAAAAATATCACTTTAGGGAGGCCAGCTCTCGAACTCATCCATTCTCCGTGTTCTTATATGCCCGCAGCGTCAAAACGAACCTGATGGAGGAGGGTGCGAACTCGACCCTGAGCATAGCGAGGGTCGGCCCGGCCGACAGCGGCAACTATACGTGCGCCCTGACGACGATGCCCGAGCAGCCGGCCACCGTGCACGTCCACGTTCTCAATGGTGAGTATTACAAAGCGCGCGACGCAGGTTAACGAGGGGCATGTCCTCACAATTGCTGCGACCATAATCGTGCAGCTTTTTGTTTTTTAGGCGCACTATACGAGCGCTATATACTTTCAGCTGAGCGGCCACTTGGTTTGATAATAAACGTTGGCCCCGCGCGTGTTGGTCAAATTTTTGATAGCATTTTTTAGTACCTTATGTGTCTCGTAAAAGATTTATAGGTAAAACCTTGCTTTTTTGACAAACAATATATATATATTTTTTTATTATTGGTTATATAAAATGCATAGCTGTGCTGGTATACATTTCTGGACGATGGTTGTCTTCAAAACATTGAATGTACATGTATAAGAAATAATTGATAATTTCCCTGCGAGCTTATAAGTGAATGTTTGTCGTGTAAGATCACCATTACGAGTATAACTCTGCGGGGCTTACAAGTTATTTTTGCCCGTAATAACTACGCGAAAGATAATTATAGCTTGCTAAGTAATTGCTAACCTTTTATGCTAATTATATAACATAGTAGTCACGAAAGAGAAATCATTAACCCCTGTATAATAATTATTCTGTAATGCCAACCTTCTCAAACCGAACTTGCAACGAACAAATCGTAAATATCTGCTAGACTAATAATACTTTTAAAAAACTAATGATAGACTATTTGTTCAAGTTAATGTTATAGTAGTTTTGCAGGTCATTTTTTAAAATGTTTTTTAACATAGACCATTCAATTAAAATCTCTATAACTGTTTATTTCTTGCGCGTATATCAGTAGTATTCAACCGCTATAATCGAGTACATATACGAACCACTAAAAGACAAAGCCGGCAACTTGTAACGATCGGCAGTAGCCGTCGTAATCGACAACCTGTTAAAAACTTCCACTCGCGGTTTCACACACACGCGGCGCGCGTTGCACGCAATCGGATTATTCGCGCATTTAGAATCCGGCATCGAGCGGAAAAACAAACAAGCCGATGAATCAAGCTATATATACCTACGGCTGAATCGTTCGAGCGCCTCTCTCGAAGTCTAGAATATCACTTTGGCTATACAACCATGAAATGGCAAACAGGACGTGATAGAATATTATAATTGGAACGGGAAAAAATGTTAACTATACATGTGTCGCGTTCGTCGCTGGAGAGATGAAGAGCTGACAAATATTATTTTCGGGGATTCGCGTGCGTGAGTTATGGAGATTTTTACGACGCTTATTTGAATTGTAAATTCCTCTTGTTGGCCCATAAAAGGACTTTATTTTGGAAACAAATTTTTCGCGAAAAAAAAAACACGTTATATTTAACGAATGGCTTTTTATAGGTTATTAAAATGTAATAGCTGTAAATCTAATAATTCGAATTGCAAAATATTTGGTTGCAAGTTTTCGGTTCAGAATACAAACTAAATTACATATTGATTTTTTCGCTGAAAAAGGGGTGTAGAATTTTTTCTTTAATCAAACCAAATGAATAGTGAAAACTGCAAATTGAAAAGATATAAAAAAAATTTGAAACTGTAAAGGAAAGCTTTACTTTTGCGATATAAAGAAAAAAGACGATGCATTGGGTCACACTTTCAAACTTCGTCTACCTTTTACTTCTTTCCCAGTTGGCAAAGTTATACCTATACATACGTGTGGAAGCTGGATAAAGATAAGTTTTTATGAAATAAAAGGAGGTAGACGAAAACTTCACTTCAAGCAGAAAACAGATAGTGCGATCGAATTCACGTTAAAAATACTGCAACAATGAAAAAGTATTGAAAAACAATTTATTGGATTACAGATGAATATTTTGCATGTGAAGTTCAAAAATGAAGTTAGTATCAGCTAACCTGGTATATAAGTAGTAGAAGCTAAATGCGATCAGACACGCACATAATGAATCATAAAATTCCACTAATACTTATAAAACAAAAAATACTTTTTTAGAGAAATTTGCAATCAATAATCCTTACCTTTTTAATACACTCGCTATTTAAACCAACATAAAAATTTCTTCACAAAGATTCTAAAAATGCTCGCTAACAGTCAATAAAAAGCCGCACGCACGCAACAATTTACTTCCAAACAATTTGATTCACAAAAGCTCTTCTCCACATAGCTCCTAAAATTCCAGCATTCCCTCAAAAAAACGCAGTATCACCGCTATACCCCCGACAAAAAGTCAAAGTCCCGAGCAGCAGCACAACGACATCACTCCATTACAAACAGGCGAGTCGCCTATACCTACCCGCGCAAAGCCAGCGTGAAAATTCCATTACTCGGCGCTCCCTATACCTACCTATACCCTCTATATACACTTCCCAATCTCACCCCTCGCTTTCTCTCAACCAATTCCATCGGTTGCCGCAAAAAGACTACATCACCTCGTGCAGTGTTTTTTTCAGTGCGCCTCTTTGTTTCAGGAGAAAGCCTAGCCGAGCTGCATCACGGCCGCGCCAGCAGCATGCTACACCCTCGCATCGAGTTGAGCAGCGGACCGACGCTGCTAATACTTCTGGGCGTTTGCCTCGCCTGGCTTGTCGTGCCGCCGAGATGAAGACGACCTCGCAGCCCCTCAGCCTGCAAGCACAACTAGCCGAGCAACGACGATAAGTCGTCACGGCCGTGAACAAGATTACGCGAAGCGTTGTAACGAGGAGATTTGGATGTGTGGACGCGGCGATAATGAGAAACGCACGCGTGCGAGATTTGCAGACAACGCGATATTATATAAGTACTCTGGCGCGCGGTGAAACGCGCGGAGGGAGCGTCGAGGAAAGCAGG
The DNA here is from genome assembly GCA_030522905.1 of Torymus flavipes. Classification (NCBI taxonomy): domain Eukaryota; kingdom Metazoa; phylum Arthropoda; class Insecta; order Hymenoptera; family Torymidae; genus Torymus; species Torymus flavipes. The sequence goes on along the minus strand of JAPYZO010002554.1, from coordinate 8,809 downwards.
TGTGAGCTTTTTCTTAATGCGCGAGGAAACGTGGGAAAAATGCGACGGTAGGAAAATGCTGAGGTTGCGTTTTATATTTTTATATATTGTAAGAGTATTGGTTTTGGAATAAGCGAGAAAAGAATGCGCGCATTTGGTTATATTACGATTATACGAAGTGAAGTTTTTAATAATAAATTGTATACTTTCGATTTTCAAAAGCTAAAATTTTCAATCTATACTACAAAACGTTCTTTGTTCTAAAAATAACAACTAAAATCCACACATATTTACTTTCCGAGCTAAAATAAACTTCTGCATGTGCAACCACAACAACAACAACAACATCCTCACCAGTTTCCCGGAAATGAGACTTTTCCCTCATCGTCGCGCAAAGCGCTCGAAGCTCGACATTAAAAATACCACCTTTCAATCCAAATCTCTTTTACTCGCGCGTCGACGCTCTCTCCTATATACATACTCGCGCGCGTGCGAACAAAGGGTCGATACTCTCGTGCAGCAACGCATCTGTATCCACGCACAAAGCGAACGAAGTTGCGCGCGCGCCTCTAAAAATACACACAGTCACATAACATTTTATATACACGCGAGTGTACCTGTACATATAAACATATACAGAGCGTTAATAAGCCATCGACTCGAGTCACCGTATATAATATGACGTTTTTCATGCAGCGGGAGTGAAGCCTTTCCGTTCCCACTTTGTTTTCGTTCGTCGATGAGGGAGGGGCTGGACTCTGAGATGGCTGAATGCGAAACGACCCTGTCGCGGGGGGAGTATTGTGGCGCGAGTTAGCTTTCTAATTTGAATGCCAATGGAGTTAGAGGAGAGAAAGAGAGAAAAGAGAGGTTTTGTTTCCAGTGGCTAGCGCCGACGAGTTTTTCAAAGAGCCGACCGTGATCGAATCGAATTAGCGTGATCAAAGAGAAAACTAGTTCATCTCGTTTTCGCGAACACGCTCTTGTACAGGAGAGCGTTTGTTTGCCAGGAATGCTAAACCGAAACACGAGTTTTTATAGCGAATTTTTTTCCTCTCCTTGTTCCATTTCGCGGTTAACGATGTGATGGGACAAGGAATAATTGATTATTGAGAATTTTTTTGCTAATTTTGAAAGTCGAAGCAAATTGTCCATATCTCTCTCTCCAGAGAGAGAGAGAGAGAAAGAGTAAATTACACATCGGGTTCCGATCTCTTTTCGTAAAATTCTCTTAAATCTTTATAGTTTGAGTTTCTCGAGCCAATTCCACTTGTTCCCAAGAACTAAAGAAATTTTCTACTTCCTCGTGTCGGAAAGTTGTTTTTACTTTTCGTTTTACGTGAAGACAAATCTAACCGTATTATTCTAAGCTCTTTAGTTTCTGATATTTGAAAAAAAATCAAGCTGAAATCAAGCATTATTTCCTTTGTACGTTTATTCTGCAGGAATATTACTAAACTTGTACTCATGCATGAATTCTATCGGTATATATTTTTTTCTATACCACAGAATAATTTAATTCACACTCTTTTGTAATTTCACGTTGATTCTATCGCGCGGCAAATTGAAACAGTGGTAAATCCAATCAGGCGCAAAAAACTCTGTCGAGGGCTGCTCCGCTGGGCTCAACAACTATGCCTCCACTATACTTCTCGGTCAAAGCACTACGACGTGCCCGAAAGCAAAGGAAAATTCGTGTGTATATGTGTATCTGCGTGCGCCTCCACGAGAGACGAAAGAAAGAGAAGCATCGAACTCGAGGGGCTTTCGCGCGGCCAGATAAAATAGCCATCGTAACTCATTGTCGCGAGGGGCTGAGAGAGTCTTGTAAATAAATCTTGAACGGGAGTCCCAATATTGACAGGGATCTACTTTGCTTCTTTGCCCGAGGACCGAGAGAAGAGAAAGAGACTGCGGCGGATAGGAGGTGCGTAAGCGCCGTGACAAGCAAACCAATTTGTCTTCCCTCCGCGGACTCTGCCCCGCGTGCGATTGTTCGCGTCCATCTCGTGGTCACGAAGCTCTCGAGAATGAAAGGAAAGAGTGAGAGAGGGAGAGAAAGCTCGACGAGTTTGCCCTTAATTCGCGGATGCTTAATGGATTCTTTCGAGCTCGGCAGTCGTCGTGGCGATGGAATTACCGCGGCTGCGCGAACAATTAAATGATTACCGCGCGATGTCGCGAAATTACGCGCCGAGAGTTTTACGCTGCTGAATCTTCTTAATTTTTTTTTCATCTTCTTCGAGGAGGAGAGATGAGTATCGGACGGTCGGCGGAGAATTACAAATTCATTTAGCTAAATGGTTATTAAATTACGAGGCTGGGGATAATTATCTCGCCGGATGGAATGAGAGATATTATGTAGGGAAATTTGTACATAAGAAATTGCGCGCGGGTGAAAAATTATACGGGAACGTTGATATTTTATAGACGAAATTTTATACTTTCAATTAGCGCGATTGGATTTTATATGGTGGTATGAATACTTTGCGAATGATATGCTTATGCTGAGTTAACAATCTTTTATCGTCTTTGATGTTCTGTTGCGAATCGATAACGTTATACGTTTGATTATTGACTCATTGAACCACAAAAATTGCAAGTTTTCAACACAATCATCTCAAATCGCGTCAGGCTGAACAATAGAGCAGTCTCGATGCCTCATTTTACAATAATACGCTCTGATTTGCTTACGCCCCTTTGCAGCAATCCATTATCGAAAGCAGCATCTCGAAATTCAATTTCAGAGAGCGAGCATTTTATCTCGTGCTGCTATTTGATTCGAAAGCAGACGAGGACAGAGAGGCAACTGCGAGGAACATAAAGTCTTTTGAGACTGCGAGCGAGACGAAACAAATGTCGATAGTCCACACTTTTATTTGCGGTAAAGCAATAACTGTAACTTACTTTTAGCCCTACTCACTCCCCCCACGCGCCGAAGTCGTGGAAAGCCGATGAAGTTCGGGAAATTCGGAAACTGCCATTCGATAACAAAGTACACGAGAGAGCAAGAGAGAGAGAAAAGTTTAAACAAATAAAGATTGTCGCGTTATCCTTATTTATATCGTTTGCGAGTATAATGTGTATTCGAAAGTTCTGTTACCTCTTGAAAGGAGATATAATATTTGTTAACGATATGGTTATTGTAAAAGATATTTCGTGTTTTCGCTGCCCATAGCTGCAACCGGCTGATGTCGATAAAGAGGAAGATGCGGAACAGAGAGTAGAAAAGGCGTATAATATAAACGAAAGCTGTATCAAAGAAACAGGAAAGCTTCAAGCATTACACAATAACCAGACACTGAAATGGAGAATACTAAAAGTAATAAAGGCGATGGGAGAAACCAAAAAATATATCAATTATTAGTGTAAAAAGTGTAAATATTACATGCAATATGTTAATATAGGGGATAAGGATACGTTTTTAAAAGCGAGAGGGGAGAGAACAAAAAAAAATAAACCTTACATCTATATAGAGCGAGACGAATGTACATTAGATTTTTCATTACCGAACATGCGCACGTCGACGTGATCGTTGAGAGCGATAAGGAAAAAAAAAATATAAGATGAATAAATAAGTAAGTAAAGGGCGCCCAGTTGGCTTCGAGAGGAGGTGCATACTAAGCTTTCGTTTCGATGTAAATAAGTTTTTAATGCGAAATTCCATTTATTCGTTAGGAAATTTTCACAAGATCTTCTGACTCTTTTATGGACAAAAGGGACCAGCGGTCGCGACGCCACGTTTCAGTTGAATCTTCCGCGAACCCCGGTTATTGTTTTCCTTCGCAGCTTCATGTCCGTTGTGAGTAATCTTATACTGCCGCACGATTAATAATTATCACGTATAATGAGCAGAGCGCAGTCGTTGATTCAGATAAAACAAAATAACTAAATGTTGATTTAACGTTAGTTTCACTTTTCTTCATATTACACTCATGATATTCTATGTCTTTTAATAGAGCATTCTTTGGTTCTCATTTAAGGATTTTATTTTTACTTTAAGGGCAGATTGATTACAATTGATATTATGAATTATATAAGTCGGATGCAAATACTCCCTTTGAGTTTTCGCTGTAACAATTAATAAAATATATAGTACTTTTTGTATACAAATATATCACATCTTACAGTAAACGAAGTAAAATGTAAATTATATGATTTCAAAATATCTTGTGAAAATGGATAAATATCGCGCTCGTTTATATATTGCTAAGTAATTCCTGCGTTATTACTGTACAAATAAAAAATTTCCTTTAGGATCAAAAAAATCTGTTACTCGTAGCAAGAAAAATTTAATAATGCGAATAATTACAGAAAGTAATTATTGTTTGAAAAGCTATAAGAAAAATTGAACTTCAGGAGCCTTATTAATAGTGTAATTACTTGATATTGTTCTGTTATATCATAACCTTTATCACCTTAGGAATATAAACGTTTTAAACTATACATCTCCTGTAAATGTAATTTGTATAAAGCGATATTTTGACCTATAGTAAAATTTAAAACTTCAGATTCTCAAATTTGAAAATTTTGAACGAAAGGTTGGTAAAAAAAAAGCTATGGAAATTCATTTTTATTTATTGAACTGCTGAAAATAACAAGCTTTTGTTTAAAAAAAAGAACGTTATTTTCGACTTTGACTAGATAACAGTTTTTCAATACATTTCTGCTTCAAATAACTAACAAAGCACCATGCTAAAATTGCGAGGTGATACAAAAGGTAGAAAGAAAACAAACGATGACTATTTATATTTTTCAATAATATTGGTGAGCAGAAATATTGATAATAAAGTATAATAATAAAATTATGCTTTAAACGAGCAACAAACACATTGTTGAATATCAAGGAAAAGCCAGAAGCTAGTCTCGCATAATTCGCGTAGCTCGTCCCTACGTGTTCATAATTGGCCGAGAAGACGGAGAAAAAAAGCTTTAGTTGATTGGCGCAAGTGGCGAGGCGCGAGATTGCATTTAATATTTGTGTAAAAGGAAGCCGCGAGTAAAAGAAACAGAGTGAATGAAAGCAAAGAAACCTTCCGTCCGGAAGTCGAGCGAATGGCTTAGCTAGATAAGCATTATAATAACACTGTAAGAGAAGCGAAAGAGAGCGAGCGCTGTAATTTTGTTATGTTCTTTGTTAAAGGAAAACAAATGAGAAATTTATAAATGGTAATAATCCTATTCGTAAAAATTAAGGGCAAAAAAAAATAAAGAGGATATTTTCACTTTTGATTGGCTCGTCTGCGATAAACGGGCATTACTGTTAATAATCATTTAAAGCGAAAAAAAAATAATGACTTGTATAAAATTCATGTGATGAGTGACAGAAATATTAAATAAAACCATCATTTTACATAAAAGAACAAATAAACCCAGAGAAATTCCAAACGTTCACTTTTCTTCTTATTTTACCTTTGATTCAAAGTTCCTCTTCCCGTCTTTTTTTATAATAGAACGTTTGTACATCCAAGCAATTCAGTTAGCAAAAATTAACGCCGTGCCGTTTTAATTGAAAAAAACTCCGTGTATAAAAAAGTTTAAATACTGAGCTTATTTGCAGTTCCAACGCTTTTCATGATTGTGCCAAAAGTAGTGGGAATTTATTTTAAAACGTTATACGTGTCAAACAAACCGTTAGTTATACGAAAAATGAGAAATATTTTTAATTGGCTTACAAACTTTTTTTATAACGATCGTTTCATTTAATCACTTCTTTTTTATTTTCAGTGATTTGTTTAGTTTTATTCGTTTATTCGTTATTTTAAAAATTGCCTAATTCTTTTCATTTCGATATTTTTGACGAAACTGTGTTAATTAAATATACAAAGAGACGTAAGTATTCTTTATCTTGTCACACATAACATCTTATTATGCCAGTTAATTTTTCACATGAAATTTCTATTTATTGCTCTCATTGAATATTATTTCCATCCTCTTATTATAAAAAAATCTCTACAAATATGAATGGCAGCTATTCCACCGAAGAATGCGCAATCTTCGAGATACCACGAGGTAAGAAAAAAAAAAAGAAAACCAAGGACCAAATCGTAAGAATGTAATTAACGCCCTTGAAAATGGACACGCGCGACCTCCTCCGATCTCCCCGAGTAAGTCTAAGGCGACGACCGCGCGATGAAGAAAAGCCTCTTCTTAGAATCCAGAGACAGCTCACGCAGAAGAGAGACAGAGAGAGAGTAAGAGGAGGAAAAAAATCTCCCATCCCTCTCGCGTCTGAATTTTCCTCTCGCCACCGTCGTCGTCAGCGGCCTTTATGCCCCGTTCATATTGGACACGGCCTGATGTTTAATTCATGGGTTCGCCCGCTCTTCCGCGTACACACGCCGCCTGTCTCCTCTCCCTTATTTTCCATTTCTCTCTCCTTCCTCTCTCGCTCTTTCTCTCAAGAGAGAGACGCTGTGCGCTGACCATCTTTTTCATTAACCCTCGCTCGTACGCCGGCGATGCATCGATGCCCGTCTCTCGCTCATTTTTCTCGCGGCGCACGTGAGCGCACCGAAATGAATTCCTCAGCCGGGACGTTATCCCCGGGAAGTGCATCTCCGCGTGATCGCCGGGAAATATCGTGCTCGATTTGAGAGAGTGGGGTTATGAGAGAAAGGATGGATGTGATTCTGTAGAGAGGGAGAAAAAGTGGAGACGACGCGCGAAAAAGCGGGGATTCCAGTCTAAATTCGCGATTATGAAGGAGGGCAGCGGCATTATAATGAGAGAGGGAGAGAATCGTTTTATGAGAAAGAGAGAAAGAGCCGGATGATGGCCGGGGCGCTTCGAGTTTTTGCGCAATTAAAGTTTTATTATACTCATGTGCTTTTTTACTGGCCGCGTGATAACGGTTTTTACGCGGCGATGCAGGGATGTATATGCGAGCGTTCAAAGGTTTTCTCACGCGCGGTCGTATCGATTTTCGCTCGCGGCGAAAAAGCAACGCGTGTAACTTTTCATTCCGTACATTGTTTTAAAAGCTTATCTTGAACACGCTGGTTTTTCGGTTGATTCGTATAATGTATTGTTACTTTTAATAGGGCGATGTAAGTACTTAATTTTATGGTTCTTGGACTGAAAATTTTATGATGTTTTCCATAATAAAGATACTAATATCATGTGAATTTTTGGCATAGTATGTCAACCATTATGCTCATTATTATAGACATATATAGCTCTGGTAGAAATTGCCTCTATCGAAAATAATTGGGAATTAATAAAGAACTATTAAAAATAGATAATTAATTCTGCAGATAATAATGAAACGTTTTTTTCGGTCATATTCTTTATTTAATGGACATAAGGTAACCTTAAAATGTTTTTACTAAATTTTTCTCTGTAATCTGATAATGTATTTAAAAATAAATATTAAAGAAAGATAGCGAACCAAAACGTAAACACGAATTATTAATATTTAATTCGTTTATAGTACCGTTTCAGTGGATACAAAACAATGATTTTTCCATTTGATTCTTACTCCTCGTCATAATAGCAAGCCTCTTACTAGCCATTTTCTAACTAAAAAAACTGTTCGACTTTGATATCTTTTAAATACTCACAAATAAGCTAAGTAATTTTCACTCAGAAAATTTGTGAAAAAAAAAACTTATTCTATTATTCTGTTTCATCGATGGATAGAAATGGCCAAGAAAAGTATGAAGTTTTTGATGATTATTGACGAAACTAGCTATTTATTAGGCAAATAATGCAATCGATTTCCACCGTGGATGATGTAAATAAATATTATTATGCTGATTTGAAATCTTGATAAAACAAAACCAAAGTTTAACGTATGCGAAATTAAATTAAAGACCCCACTTCCAACACACACATCACGTACTTCTAGGAATCCCACAACAACCACATCTTCAGAAAATAAAATCCAAAACTTATTTCACGATTCAACCCCTGAACATCATAGAGGAACTTCATGTCATATTCCATCTCCGGTACATCGAGAACCGCGCATACGTCCCCGCGCGAAATTCGAGAACTCGCACGCAGTTCCGATGCATTATAAAACTCGAACAAGCGCACACGCGCGTTTTTCCCCGGCGCATCGCGGAGAGTTACGACGTCGTTGAATTACGACACTTCGATGCTTCCGCGCGCAGTTTTACGTCATCGGCTCCCCGCGGCGCTGAACGCGCGCCGGATGGAAAAACTATACGAAGTCTGTTGGGTGGAAACAGGCAGAAGGACTACGACATGCGCTTCTCCACGCGTCTCCTTGCCGTGAGAGAGTGGAGATAGTTTTTTATGGTCCGCTTCTGACGTGGTTTTCTAAGAAAGTGGAGTTTGGAAATATACTTGGCGCTGTTGCTTTTTTTCGATTATAAATATCATCATTTGAAGCAATTTAATGAAATTATGATTAAACTATTCCATTATCATTCTACAAAATGTTTACCCAATACCGCTTCTTTTATTAATCATAAAATGCCGAAAGTGTTTCCGTAAAGTCTTATTCAATAATAGTATATACTATAATTATGTAACAAGGGAGAAAAGTCGCTCTTGATTCCCGCAGATGGGTTCACTGCCGAGTGATCACCCGAGGGAATCATCGACTTTTCCCCCGAGTCACATATAGTACTTTATTCCCATCTCAACTGTGGCCACTTTTAATATTAAGTGTATTATTAAAAATATTACTTATGTCGACTGTAATTTACCATCCACTGATAAGAATTTTTCCATCGGTCTTACAGTCTTATAAATTAAATTGATTAATATTAATGGCAGTCAGATTGCCCTTGTTTATAATCACCCCCGTAGAATGTGAAATAAAAACTTGATTAAGCCTGGAAAAAAATATTGTTAGCAA
>JAPYZO010002553.1:0-17132 GCA_030522905.1 Torymus flavipes | reverse complement strand
CGCACTGCTTTTAAAAGAAGTGCAAACTCGAAATTCAATTCGAAAAACTATTAAACTTTCGTTACACCCCTATACACGTGTACACGTGTGTGTAGATGAATAATGAATAAAAAAGATCAAACGAACTTTATATATAGGTACATACAGGTACCTACTGTCGTGTAAACGCAGTCTATGTGATGCGCGTGCGAGAGAGACGAAATAAAAAAAAACACAAACGAGAGCTCTCGGCAAAACATTCTTTTAGGTTAAAGCGCCGCCGGTGGAGAGACACGTGCGCACACATACCGTCAAAGGGAGAGTGCGAAGCTCTTCCTCCTCCGGGAGAAAGACATGAGTGACGAAAACTCGTCGGATTCGCAGGAGTACAAAGAGTCGTATTATCACGAAGAGGAGGAGGAGGATGGGAGAGAGGTGGAGGACGATGTGGAGGAGCATCGCGATAAGGTGCCCAAATACGAGTACGGCTTTCAGAGCGAAGACGCCGAAGAGCTTCATTACGAGTGGGTCGCCGACGATGAAAAAGAAGAGCTGCTGGGAGAGGAGGAGGAGGATGGGGAGACGGCGGGGAAAGAAAAAGGTGAGGTTAAGTCGCGCGTAATTACAGCGCCGAAAGACATGTGCGCTCTCACTCTCGCGTCTCGCTCAAAGGGCAAATGTGCTCTCTCTCTCTCAATGCCGCCGCCGCCGCCGACGGGAGAGAGAGTGTGAGAGCGCACTCATTAAGGCGCGAAGTTAACGACTTTTATGCGTGGGCGATGGTTTTTATGAATGGAGAGTGGCGCTGAATTGAGATTAAAAGAGGGCGGCTCGCGGAGTCGCCCGCGTGGCTTTGCGGCGAGATAAGAGGATCGTTGCGGCGAGGGATTGGTTTGAAAAGGCGAGTGTATTTTTAAATTAAGTCGAATTGTGAAATATTCGTTCAATTTGACGAATAGGCGGTTTTTGATAACAAAAGTAAAATTGGAAGTATAGTGGTTTGGATGGATCGTTCGAGGATATGAATTGGTTTTTAGGAAAGGAGCATCGGAAAGTGGTGATAAATGCACCAGACCCTGATCCCAAACCGAAAAAACCAGATGAACCACCAGAGGAGCTTGGCCGTCGCAAGACAATCTACGAGCTCGACTCCTACGCCTCTCTCGCGACTCTCACTCAGAACCTTCAGAGCACCACAAGCAGCGAGCAATCGATGAAGAAAAAGAAGAAGTTGAAGCGCATCTCCGAATCCATGGTCGAACCTTACCATCCTACATACTCAAAATCCACCTTACAAAAGCACCTATAATAACCGATACAATTACAACGTATATACAGGGTATCAAGGACGTGGCTCGCGTGAACCTGTCGCCGCTCACCCAGAAAATCGTGGGCTGCGTGATAGACGAAAACGTGACGACCGAATTTCCCTGGATCTACGTGAAGAAGGAGATAATCGAGGACGACGTGGACCTGCACTCGGAGAGCAGCGACTTCCTGCCGATAAAGAGCGAGATCGAGCAGTACCAAGCGGATAAGGTGCTGATCGGTTACGCGCCCAAGGCGCGCGTCAGCGAGGACGAGGACGAGGGACAGTTCTACGTGTGCCTGACGGAGGAGGGTAGAGACGCGGTGGTAAGACGCATCGAGGCGCAACGAGCCGAGCAGCAGGAACGCGTGCGCATGGCTGTGGAGAAGAGGGCAGGAGAGTGGCAGAGCCAGGGTAGCGAGGATGTCGTCGATCTCGCGCAACTCAGGAAGGCACGGCCGCTTTTCGAAATTGAGGTAGAGTATAATCATCTTCTTTGCTACGGACAGTGCGGATTTTGATTGACGTGCGTAAAATGTTATTGTAATTTTACGAGTGATAGTTAAATTCGAAGTTTTAATAAGGATGGGGTTGGATTAGTCGTTCGAGTTTGACGGTTAATTTGAGATTTTAATTAAGAAAATGGTGATTGGACTGTTATTTCCAAAAAGTATATAGGGGTTTGTAATATAAATTTAACCGTTAAGTTCTGAACTCCTGAATATTTAATTGTCACTATTTTGATATAAAAAAATCGATAACAGCTTCATGTTTCTATTGTTATCAGTGCCATAAATATCAATTCCGAATGATTGATAGTGTTTCGGATCTCGAATTGAATAAGAATTCAATAGCACAAGCCGTTCAAAAGTCATATACTACGCGTCGACCCGAACTTTCGGCTTTTTAAACTTCCATCCAACTCTACCCCCTCCCAAGCCCGAACTTTTATCGGCACACAATACATACATCTACACGCGCATATTTGTCCAAATAAAAGCGCATAATACCAGCCCCCGCGTGTATAAAATTCCTTGCCGCGCACGCATACGCTCCCCCCTCACGCGCGTATAAATACACACGTCCATTGTGAAAAGCGATTCCCCCTTTTGTTAAACTCGCTTCTGATTATGCTCCTGCCGCTCGAAGTTGATTCACATGTAAATTACGCTCTCCTCTTTTTTTTTTGAAAAAAGGAAAAAAAACGACTCGCGACAGAATGCTTTATCGGAGACGGAACTTTTAATTCAATTTCCGGGAGGCGTGGTGGGGGGGGGGGAGGGGGGAGGGGGGGTGTAATAAATTCCGCGGATGCCTACTTACGGCAGCAGCAGCAGCAGCTCTGCACCCCGCGCTCATAAATTCGCGCGACTATGCGCCCGCGTGCGCGCGCGGAGAGCCATGCGTCTCGTGGCCACTTTTATTACTGCAAGCTCGCCCGCCGCTGGCCGGCAAAGCGAAGCGTATTCGGCGTAATGTAGCGTTGTTAAATATTGAGGGAGACGCACACGGGTATATGGGGTTGCCGCGAAAGGTTATTTGCTGGTCGTGGGGGGATTCTTCTTACGAGTTCTTTCGGTTCATTTGTAGAAGGCGAGGAGTAAGTTTCGTTTCTTTTTCTCTTTAATTTAGTAGTAGGGAAATTTTTAATTTTGATCGAGGAGTCGATAGTATTATATAGGGAATAAAGTATGTTAATTTAGTTAAAATGAGAAAAAAGAGAAGGAGCGACTTGAAAGTGAGATTAAAGTTATTGCATATTATTCGCTAATCTAGCTAGTTATATCGCTAATTGTGTTTCTTACGCGGTAATTGTCGTAAACGTGAATAAGTAACTTAAATCTTGATTGTAACTGTTACATAAATTTCAAGCAGTAATTAAATTAAATAATTCAACTGCTGATTAAGTGCACTCAACCCTTAATAGCATCATGTAATGTTTTTCTTATGGGCAGGTAAATTACTCGAAGTGTAAGAGATTAAGCCGAATGGCCATTTAAACAAGTTTCACTATTTTAGCCTCGGATTGTAAATATTCTAGTGTTTTTCGCGTCGCTAACGGTTACTTAATCAAGCAGACTAGACGCCTATTAACGTTTTTTAGTTAAACTAAAGCTATTTAAGAGCTTAGCTATTTTCAAAACAATAGTCTATGCAAATGCTATATAAATACATTAAATGATTTTCTATCAAAAAGCCACGTTAATCCTTTGTGTTTATTATTAAGCGCTCAAAAACAATTTTAGAAAACATTCTAATATAAAACCAAAACTATTTTATAATCTTCTTAGTAAAAACAAAAAACGAAAAAAAAACACTAATACGGATTTGACTATAATCAATATTAATTTGCAGGTGGAAACAACGGTGAACCAGCTGAAAGGTCCGGTGAAACTCACGGACCGCTTGGTCGACGACCAGCGCGACGGTTACGTCGAGATAGTTCCGCATCGCGAGGTCTTCGACAATGTAGGTAAAGTCCTCGTGGACAGAGAGTCGACGGCTGTGCCCCAGATCAAGGAGAACGAGTCGCAAACCGTGATGGCGCACCTGGTGAACTCGGCTTGCCAGTGCACACTGGACCAGGAAACCGCGGGCGAGGCGCCGAATTTAAGCAAGCCACAGGTGTCGAAGAAGGTGAAGAAGTTCATGGACTCGTGTGTTGATGATGTCGTTAAAGAGGTAGGACTTTATACTATCTTTTACTATTAAATGAGTCTTGTTTATTTTATACATTCTCTCCTTGATTAAAAAGTCATAACATGATGACACTTATTATCAGACTTTAAAAATTCACCAGAAAATTTACCACCGCCGAATATACTTTTAAAAATATTAGCCCAACACTCCATACCGCAACTCCATAAAAAACTCACCTTCAAACATTAACCAGACACCCACTCCCCTCTAAAAAAAAAAGAACTCCCTATCCGCCCTCTCACCCAAGAGCCCTCCAGCCTCTCGCCGAGCAGACATCGCAGCCCTCAGAGTCGCTCGGGAAAATTCGCCTGCATAACTCCTCATCGACTCCCTCTTTCACCCCATACCGCTCAGGGACTACTAAATCGCGAATTAACGCTCTCGCTCGCGCCCGTAATAGATTCCCTCTCCCTCCCGCACACCTGCCTATACTATATACCGAAGAAATCGATGCTCGTCCCCGCAGATCGTGACGAACACCACGTGGGACGTGTACGCGAACGACTACGCGAAGCTGCGCTGGGAGGCGGAGGCGGACGGCGCGGCACCGATCACGGCTACGCCCGAGGTCGTGTACGAGGAGCGGCAGAGCCACTACGACGGGAAATTGTGCAGGGGCAGAGTGATCAACGACCTCAGCTGGCATCCCCAGTGGACGGGCGTGGTCGCGGCAGCGTACACGGCGAATGGCCGCGGTGAGAACCTTGTTGGGCCGAAACCACGCGAAGAGGTTTGTGTGAGAAGGAAGAACGAGGGGAGAGACGAAGAGGAATGTGGTTGATTGGTTGTTGCAGATTACCGATGAATCGGTTAACGTGCTCGTGTGGTCGTTCGATGATTCGCTGAGGCCGAAGCTCATGCTCGAGTCGAAGAGGGAGGTGACGGCGGTGTCGTTCTGTCCGTACGATGGTAACGTGGTGGTCGGAGGCTGCAAAAATGGACAAGTGATTTCATACGTGTACTTCTGAAATCATTTATTTTCCATTAATTTTGAAATAACTAATGAAAAAAAAAATGTTAAGTAGATCGTCATCTGGGACATAACGGGTAAAATCGAGGAAGTGGAGCGCATCGTGGTACAGACAGCCGCCGAGGCCCGTAACGCCTCGGTGATGCGTAGTCTGAGCACCTGGATGCGCGAGTCCAGCGGTCCTTGGCTAGTCAGGCCCACGGCTACGTCCAGTCTGCAGCATAGTCCTCGGGGTGCTATAACGAGCATCGACTGGATGGCACCATATCATCAGATCAACGACAGGGGCCGAGTGCAAGTAGACGCACAGATGGGCGGACTGCAGGTCGTCACCGCTAGCCTCGATGGCAGCATTGCGTTCTGGGATTTGAAGTTAGTTGTGGAGATTTTTTAAGTTTATACTTACTTTTTTGTTTAAAGTTTTTTAAAAGACAATATGGAGACCTCGTAAAATTAATATAGGATCGATTGTATATTGTGATTGTGGGCTGCGTTTCCATTACATTAATACAGATTGAACTTTGCAATTTAATACTGCCTTTTCGCCTGAAAATAATTCACGCGCCGGTTGTATTTTATTCCCAGCATTTTCTCTAAAAATGAGCTATCCGCCCGTATACGCGTATAAATAATTCCATTGTCGACTCGATGTAGCGAAAATAAACATATCAATTATTGGATATGAAAAATCAAAATACCTGCCAATATTTGGCTTACTTTATCCCCGCTCCATGAATATGCGCATAAGATATTCACTCATATCCGACATAAAAAAATATTATTTATAACTCGCCGGTGTAATAAAGGTTTCATCGAGTTAAAACAGTACTGAAACTGAAAAATTCCATTGAATCGGCATCGCGCTCGTTTGCCCTCGCATGAGCGAGACGACGAGTGCTGGGAATAGTGCTTTCAATCACCGACTGAATATTTAATTTGTAATTGATTGTTGCTGCTATAAAAAGGATTCCACTTTCCATACCTCTTTCACCCTCTCTTTTCATCCGGCCCTCTCCCACGGCAATCCAACTCCATTAAAACAAATCGCAAATTGCCCTATCGAGCATTTACGCGCGTGCCACTCGTGTACAAAACAAAATCCAACCTCTCTCTGCTTTTCTAATAAAACGCGGTACTAAAAGCTCTTTTCTATTCAATCAACCCTCTTTACATTACACAACGGGAAGCTGGCGTCCACCGGAGGACAAGAAGGAGGACTCGCGGCCAGCGCGTCGGCGGAAGAAGGAGGCGGCGAAGCCGCAGAGCCTCGCCCAGTCGATATCGGCGTACAAGGCCCTCGACGGGCTGTTTAAACCGCTGTACATGGTGATCGTGCAGCAGGCCGGTGAGCCGAGCAGTAGCCGCAACGCCGTGCTCACCGCGGCGACTCTCCGAGGTCCGCTCATGCGGGCGGAGATGCTGGATGGCGAGACGAAGGAGACGGAGGAGGATGATCTGGCGAAGCGCAAGTGTTACAGGGTGGTGGCTGAGAGGACGGAGGAGGAGCCGGTACCCGGTGAAACATAGATTTGCGTTGCTTGACTGTGAAGTGGGTCAGGGGGTGGCTGGGATGGAAAATGATTGATAAGATGGGGTTTTAGTTTTAATGAATGTTGGGTGTTGTGGTAGGTTTCTCTATCGAGAGGTGTTTTTGAAGTTTTTTACGATGGTCGTGATAAAGTTTTGGGTGTTGAAAATCTTTCGGAAAATATCTTTCGCCAAGATAAAAAAATAGGTGAAGTATGGAAATTAACAGTTATTTTTTCAAAGTTATTGAAGCTCTCGGTGAAAAGCGTCGGTTGAAAAATTTCAATGCATGTTTATCAAACTAGCTGTTTCCTTTTAAGTATTTATTTTTCTAATAATTCAAAATTTTAATAGAAAATTTTAATGGAATCGTTTGCAAAATGTTTCATTAAAATGTCTTTTAATAGCAATACTGATTTGAGATTGTTTGAACAAAATATGCATTGCAGAATTTGGGTCAAAATTGTTTTTATTAATATTTAATATAATAACTGGAACATTATATTTGGGATTGTTTACTTTTACTGGAAATTGTATTTTAATTTAGTTTTTCAGCACGTGCTTCTAGGAAAATAACATATTTTTTCTCTTTATAAACGAAAATTTAAAATAACGAAGTTCTGTAAAAATATTATCACTGCCTCCAACGTAGCCCATCATTTGTAAAAGATTAACATTTTAATTTGAAAAAAATTCATTTAATTTCTTGTTAGTGAATAAATGAATTAAATTAACTTATAAAATATAACAAATATTATTATCATACTTCCGTATTTTTGTCATTTCTTCAAAGCATATTCACGCAGAATTACAAAAATAAAGTACAAATTTTTTTCATAATTCGACCGTTAATGGAATTCAATTACGTGTAGACCGAATCTTCGTATGCACTGCAAGAGGCGAATGCGGCCTCATCAGCTGGGAGGGTTACGACTTCTCGACTGGCGTTACGCTGAACAAGGAGATAGGCAAGTGGAGCTGGACGAAGCAAGTACACGACGGCCCGGTTAGCCATGCCGTCCGATCGCGATTCTTGAAGGACGTCATACTGACTGTCGGTGGACACGTGTTCGCTGTTTGGCGCGAGGATTTCGGCGAGCCCATAATGTGGAGGAAATGCGAGTTTAGGTGAGCTATATGTTACGATTTTATTGCCTCGTTTGTATGTTAAATCGAAATAAAATAAATATCGAAATAAAAGTACCGCTGAAATATTCTTTATAAAAAAAAGAAAATTGATTGTCAATAATTACGCATATTCCGCATACTTTAATACGAAATGCACGATAATACGAAAATAATACGGCAAAAAATGAAAAATATACGGATTTTCCGCGCTCGTTTAAAATACACGCGATTTCGATATTTATAATATTCATATCCAATAACGGGATAACGGATTTCGCGACGACACGTTTGCAAATTTTTCATCATCGTCGATATTTCGACGCGAAAAAAAGTGGAGAAAAAAAAAAGAAATAATAATAATGTGTCACCGCGCTGCCGGCTTTCTATGTATAGCTATTATTTTTATTTGCGCGTGTGTAGATATACGGCATGCTGCTGGGGCGCGGTGAAGCCGAGCGCGCTGGTACTCGGTCGCAGCGACGGCACCATCGAGATCTGGGACACTTTCATCAAGAGCCACGAACCGAGTCTCACTCAGAGTCTCTCCGGCCGAGTAATCACGGGTATTTACGCGCACACGCTGCCGCTCACTCCACAGTGCGTCGGATTTTGCGATTATAACGGGGCGCTGAGGATTTTTCGCGCGCCATGTATCCCGCCCGGCGAGGACAATCTCCGTTGGATGCGACGGTTTGTCGATCGAGAAGTCGTTCGGGTGAGAAAGATATTGCGAGCTTAGGAGTTTTTGGTTGTATTATTTTGTATTTGGAAAAACTATAAAAAATAGTAATTTTACTATACAAAATTTTTCTCCATGTGGTTACGTTTGGGTTAATTATTGCTGAATCAAAACTAAATATCATAATATGAAAATTGTTTTAATGACTTTTTCTCTAAACTGGTAATGAAGAATCGTTCCAATATGAGATCAAGTATATCTTAATAGAATGCATATTTGCAGATTAAAGATTTCGTAGTCTGGCAACAGAAATGGAAAGAAATGAATGCCAAAGTAGAAGAATCACCAGAAAATGAGGCTAAGAAGAAGGAAGAGGCAGAAAATAAAATGAAAGAAGAATTAAAGCAAGAGGCTGCAAAACTTGAAGCTGCCAGAGCTACTAAGGTAATAAGACACTAAGCGATACTATGTTGACAAAACGTTTACTGCCACACCTAGACTTCGATTTTTTCATCTTATGGCTAACCATGTTTGACTTTTTCCACTTCTACATTTTGAACCGACATCATGAAAAACTTTTATCAATCAGTTACAGCTATATCGATCCTACTAAAAGTAAGTTTTTAGCGTTAAAACTACGATAAATGATTATATTGAATAGTTAACGATTTGTTCGTCCTGTACGTCTGTGCAAAAATACAATTTGAATATTAAAAATTTCAAAAATTACCGTTCGAAGCAAAAATGACAAAAATTCATTATTTTATCAAAATCTTGAAAATATTTTGTACTATTCTTCGTTGTACAATAATGAAAAAAATAATGAAATTTTGTCAATTTTGTTTCGTTAAGCTTACATAATATTCTAATTGCATTGTTGCATGCACTTACTGGGCGAAAAAATCGCTACTTATTTAAAAACATCATTGACCGCAGTTCTAATGCTTAAAACTGTCTTTTGGTATAGCCACAACACCCTTAAAAAATACTTCCTATCATTTACCACACATCCACAGGCAAAGCAGCGTAAACAGCTGCTGGACGAGATGCGAGCGCGCTGGGTGACCCACGAGCTCGAGCGCATGCAGCGGGCCATCCTGACGAAGAAGGGCCTCAAGGAGGAGGAGCTCGAGCGTCGCCGCGAGCCCGTGCTCAAAATGGAGCGAGAGGCGCGCGAGAAGGAACAGCGGAAACAGCGAGCGCTCGACGGCGCCGACGCGATGTTCGAGGACGTCGTCGCGATGAACTTTCCACACCAGAAGCAGAAGCTCCTCAAAGTGCACACGTTGCCGGCGGCAGGACAGAGAGTGTACGGGTCTTACGAGAGGAATGCCGTTGGCGATGTAAGTATATTGCCCTTTTGAGGAATTTGGGATATTTTTCCATATTGCATTAGTGGTATGTAATTTTTGTTTTGGTAAGTTGATATTTTTGTAAGCTGGAGCAATTTTCGTAGTGCCATTTTATTTTAAAAATATTTTAATCTAAAGGTCTTGAGTAGTCATATCATTTGCTTTCAAATGTTTAAGAAACTAATTGCGAATAATATAGTTAAATAAATCTGTTAGCCCAGTCTACAATTAGCATTATTTATAGAAATCTTCAACACTTCCGCACTCACCGAGAAAAATGAGCATTTTATAAGTCATTATTTCAAAGGTCGAATATGTAAAGTTTCTCGAACGGGGCTTTGTGCTTGCTTTGATTTTTCGGCTGCGCGCTCGGACAAGTTTATTAGCAAAGTTTTCGTTGATTTAAGCGCGAAGGTTGATGCGCGCGAGCGCCCGCGCATATACGCACCGCGCGCGCGCGCATTTATACGCTTTTTAAGGTAAAAAGTTGGATGACGAAAGTCAACAAACCGTTGAAAATTCAATATTTACGTTGCGTACACAAATATCCGAGTACTTTTAATATAAATACCCGTGTTGAACTGCGCAGCCGAAACATTTTCGTCGAGCGCTCTGAAATTACGCGAAATCGTTTATTGCGCAGCGTTAAACTGTGACTTTATTCGCAAATTACGCTGAAAATACGTTTTCGAGGGAATTTTAACGATTTCGGCGCTATCTGCCCTTTGATTCGATCAGAAATGCTCTTTTTCTTGCAATTAATTAAAAAAAAAAAATAAAAAGTTCGTTACACACATTTTCAGTAATTTTAGCACATTCCAGTAACTTTTTATTTATTCAATTCTGATTCAATACTGATAAATCAATGTAGTTACACCGGATTGCAAATAGCATTTGTAAAACAGTATTCATCCCGGCTCTTCCTGTAAACGAAATTCAGCTTTATAAAAATAAACTTTTAACACACTTTCAATCCTGCCAATTACAACCACAAAAACACCAATTTCCTCTATCACAGCACATAACTGAAGAACAGAAGATCGTGTACGAGTATGAGGAGCTAGAACGCGAGGCCCTAGCATCGGTGCGTCGTCATTCCCACGAACCGCACTTCAGCTGGCGCGATCTCATCGACGAAGGCATAAGGCGCCGACGGTCTCTGGACGTGGACCTACATTCCCACAAGATAAAATTCGACACGGACGAGGAGTCCACGGAGCCCCGAATTTCCGAGCACGATAGTCCGATATCGAGCAGCCTCGAGAGTTTTGAGTAACGCGCGAAAAGCGCATATCTGTATGTGTATGTACCCGATCGCTCGGGTAATTCGAATGTAATAAAGGACGAGGTGCGAGAAAGAGCGAAAATTGCATTCCCGCGATTTAGCGCCTTTCTTTTTTCTCCTATACCTACTCCCTCACCTCTCTTTGCAAACTCGGATAACCCGTAACGGAGTTAGCGCCCGCGCGTGAGAATTTCGTCGGGGGAGTCTACGGCGAAGGGGATAAGAGAAAGAGAAAGAAGAGAGAGAGAGGGAGATAAAGCGTGAAAAAAATGGTTGAACGCGCGCGGCTGGTGCGGCCGCCGCCGCGGCACTCGACAATTTTTCACAATTAAAGCGGATTAAAACTGCGCGAGTACGCGAGCGCGCGCGACGCGGACGTAAATGAATTTGAAATTTCAAACTACCACTTGTCCGCCGCCTCTCCGAACTCTCTCTCTCGCCTCTCTTTTTACCTCTATTTTCACTCGGTACGCTCACAGCAGCAGCAGCAGCTCGCTTCATCGGTCGGCGAGAAAGGCGACGAGGGAGAACGCGCGCGGCGCGTTATCCGACCAAAGAGCTTGTCTTCCGGCGTTTATTTCCCAGGAGCGACATACTCCGTCTCTGTCCCTCCTCCTCCTCTCTCTCTCTAGTGAGAGTTTTCCGCGTTCGTTTTTTTTTATCCCGTGGCGCTGTCGTTGTTTTCGGGGCGGTAATGTTGGTTTTGGCGCAAGCGCGAACGCACGCACGTGAAGGCTTTTATAAAGGCCTTATTTCCATTAAACGGCGCGAGAATCGAACGCCGGTGACAGTGTGCTCGAGGGAGCCGAAATTGGTGGGGAGTTGTTTGCGGAGAGAAAATGAATTTTTTCGGAGGGGGGCATATATAGGAAGGAACGAGGCGCTTTGAAAGATGTATGAAGGCGTATTTGAGGCGCGGGAAAGTTGGCTGTTAATATTTATAAACTATCGAGGCGTCTGTTCAGTTTTATAAGAGGAAATTATAATTTCGGGGCGAACACGTGAACTCGTGACTTGAGATATTAATTTTATCATCAGTGTATATGAGAATAAATATAAAGTTCGAATAAGTATAGTAAGATCGCGTTCTGTAG
The DNA here is from genome assembly GCA_030522905.1 of Torymus flavipes. Lineage (NCBI taxonomy): Eukaryota > Metazoa > Arthropoda > Insecta > Hymenoptera > Torymidae > Torymus > Torymus flavipes. The sequence goes on along the minus strand of JAPYZO010002553.1, from coordinate 5,109 downwards.
ACTTAGCTGTGCAATGAAATAAATTCATATACATAAGATACGTTACTTCGCACACTCATTGATCGTTATCTCAATTAAGAGGATCCATAAAACATACAGGCGCTCGGAAGCGGCAACGTTTTTACAGCCACTCCGAGATCGCCGGTAATTTAGATTGACTCCAATAACAATACGTTTCCTTCCCTTTCACATTTTTTAATTTCTGTTTGCCCCCTCCGCTGCTAACAGGCTACACGTCTGCCGGATTAACCACTCGGCATTTTTTCCACGTACGCCCGATAAATATTACTCTCTCTCTCTCTCTTTCACGACGTATCCCTCGACTTATCCGTCCACCTCCACCCCGTCTTTTCCTCGCTTATAAGCGTCGGAGGCTGTGTGAAAAACGCACATCTGAAAATCAATGACCGACTGGCTCTACGGAAGAGCGCGCGAGAGGTAGGGAGAGAAATAATAAAAAGACAGAGAGAAGAGCGAAACAGCTTCTGAAATCTTCCGAGTTATTACGTCAATGGCATTAAGCTTGTAGCAGTATAGCAGCGACGACGACGACGACGAGGTACGAGAAATTTTCCGCTATTTCAGCCTCGCTCCTCTTTTTTCCCTCTCTCTCTCCCGACACTTTAGCGAACACATTTATTAACGACCAGAGCTGAAAGTGTAGTAATGTGGCGCTAGAGCGCACCAGAGGAAGAGAGAGAGAGAGAGAGAGAGAGATAGAGATCCTGAAAATGGAAGAAAAGGGCCGCTCGCGCGCGCACGCTCAGTGGCTACGAGGCAGGATATAATTGTGCAAAATGACTGCGCTTTATTTCGAGCCCCGCGGGCCCCGTCGAGATAGTTCTCTCTCTCTCTCTCTCTCTCTCTCTCTCACGGTCATTTTGTTCGCGAGTAAGGGAGAGAGAGAGAGAGAGAGAGATAGAGGATCCGCCGGGGCACAAAGGCTGCTGGAGCGAGCGCGTCTTGATCGTTAACGACTGGCACGCGCTTTGTAGATTCCGGGAGCAATAAAAGAGATGAGATAAGCGGCGATGGAATTAAGTGGACGCGCGAGGTTGGAAGGTATAGAATGAGGGAGAAGGGGTGGATAAAAGCGCGACGCGGCCGCACGCTCGCGCCACCCGGCGATTGTCATCTGTACATAGAGTGATGCACGGTGTAGTTGTATGTAGTTGAGCTCGATTGTGGGAGAGACCAGAGAGAGAGTTGGCGAAATTTGCGATGGTTTCGCCGAAGTAATGATGGGGATCGATCGTGGAGTGTTCTATCGGTTTTACATTTATTGATGTAAAAAGATGCTTGAAATGAGATTGTTTAGCGATTATTTATGAAAAATAAAGTGAATCAATGAAACTCGAAAGGAGAAATGATGTTTTGATTTCTTATGTAAGTAGATTAATCATTGTACATGGGAGACGCTCTGATTCATATCCTCGAACTTAATTGAAATACTTACAGAGAGCAAAAAGCAGCAAATAAAACATCCTCGAGTATTACGTTTTTTTCTCATCCATTTGAGTTATACGGGTGGGGAGTTACAGAAAAAGGCTGATCACCGACATGACATTGAGGCGGGCCGCCGTTCTGGCGGCAAAAAATAAGGACTTTCTCTCTGCGGGCTATACCATAAGACAAGATGGAAAAACGTGACGCGGAGTTAGCAGGTATATGGCTCATATGGCTTTTCATATATCCCCCGCAGTGAAGGTCGAAAAATTGTCATGTAATATTAACCCGGAGGCAAAATTTTTGAAAAATATAATACGCTTTAACATTTATGTGAGCACTTATTTTTATTTTTCTTGCAAAACGTGAGCTCATTTTCCAGAAACTTTTCTCGAAATTCTCCTTTGACCGTATACCTACTAAAACATTAAAAATAAATGTTCTTTTTACGTGTTTTTGACGATAAAAGCGCTCAAACGCACACTCGAGTCCAGAATTAAAAGACCGAAACGATTCAATAAGAATATCCTTTCCCGAGCTTATACCAAACCCGCAAGCCCCGACTAAGCTTCCCCCTTTCCCCCTTTTACCCGCGAAACACACCTCCAAACATACGTACGTACGTACACGCGCGAGCGCTTGCAGCAGACCCGCAGAAAGCAGAAGCTCCTCTCTCGCTACTCGCGCGGTCGGGCGAGCGATACGAGTTTCGCGAACTATCCGCGCGCGCGGGCGCGTGCGCTTCTGCAACTGACTGCGGCATTATTGCCTAAGTTCGAAACATCCTCGCAATGTAGCATTCGCCGTGTGCTCCCGCGGCGGCGGCGTAGTATCCCTTCTTGCGCCCGCGGCCGCAGCAGCCGTACTATAGTCTTCGGACTAAAGAGAAAGGAGAGGTTTTCCATTCTCTCTCTTTCTCTCAGCACTCGCGCGTTAGGAAGTTGGGAGGGCTCCTACCGAAACGAGGGAGTAATGCGATATACGATTTTTCGGATAGTGCGGAAGTTGAGCGGGCGGAAGGTGATTTAGCTTGAAAAATTTCGTCGCCGAGCGCGGGATTATTACGCGGACCTGCAGTTCGTGTAGTGTAGGGGTGGGAGGAGAGAGAATCGAATACGCGATTTTTATTCGCCACGTGCGGCGCGTGCGAGCGAGGAGTTGGTTTAGTGCGCCCGCGCCGTCGGTATACTTTGGATAAGTCTGCGGAAATTTCCAAAGTCGAGGAAGGGAGAGAGAGAGAGAGAGAGATTGGGGATCCGAGAGTCGAGAGGAATTTTATATGAAAAAGTTAGTTATTGAATGGAACAATAGGTTATTCAATGACGCTGAACTTGACAGTATTTTCAATATGGGGAATAACAATGGATGTGCATTGAAATTATTTTAATATATAACAATCGCAGGCGTTCGTTTCAAGACGTTACAATAGGCTCGTATCTAGATACGTATTGTATTACGTGCAATTACATTGCATAATATATTTTTAAAAACTTAATAAACGTCTACAATGGGATCATAATTTTATAAGGCAGTACAAAAATCTCTTCGAATCGTAAGAAACCCATAACCATTCGGTCATTTTCAAAATAATAAAACCAGACTCACTCACTCTCACCATCTTCTCCTCTTAAACCAAATACATCCGTACCTTTAACGCCCTGTTTAACTCCACTTTTAGACCTCATTACACGTGCACGCGCGTATACATATACCTCCGACACGCGGCAGTCGTACGCAAAACGAGCGCGTAAAATCGTACAGCAACACCTCGCAGCTCCCGCTTTTACGGCATCGAGAACGAATTTCGCGCGCGCAGAGATCAGTCTCGGGCTTTCGCGCAGAAAAGCGGCATAATAACGCGGATAATCACTTCAATGGCTTACTTCCACGTATGCCACACCGAGTTTACGGCCATTACGGCGCGCTTTTTCCACTCCCTTAATGGCCAAACATCGTGAAATTGCGCGTTTGGCATTACGCGATGTACAGCGGTATGGGTGATGTGCAGTATTATGTGTTATAGCTGTAACTTGTGCGCGTGGTGGTGGAGTTCGGTCTTGTTAAAGAGGGGTTCTGAAACGAAATTGATTACCTACCTCGAAACATGCGAGGGTATAGACATCGTCGTTATAAAATCGTGAAATAAAAATTCCAAAACGCGAAAGTTCATGACTGTTAATTATTTTTTTGATACGCGGTGGTACATATTTATACTGTAATTTTTATAATAAAATTTTAATACGATAGTATGAAATCCATGTTTGACTTCAATATTGTTCTATTGAATGTATAAATATTATAGATTTAACTTCAATATTACGAACGAAAATAAAAGAACAAGATTTTTCTATATACGAATTAAAACGAAACCAGATCCTTCCATTTACTTTTGTCACATATAAAAATATTTCATCGTGTATCGCGCATATAAAATTCTAAATTTACACGACTGAAATATATATTTCCGGCTATAACGGTAAAAGCGCATCGCGAGCAACCCATTACTTCAGAAATGTAAAGCACGAGTGCAAGTTTCATCGCCAGCGCTGAATTATCGATTTTCATTCGAAGTAGAGAGTGAGAGAGAGAGGGAGGCAGCTCCAACCGGAGTAACTTCAAAAAGGAAAGAACAATGAATGTACACGGATACCCTCTCTCCCCGGGCCAACTTTCAAATTGAAAATTCATCATAAGTAAATTTACGGTTCGAGTAACTCGGAATGAAAGTTTCAGCCCCACTTAGGGCTTCCTATGCGCGCCTCGCGGCCGGATTTCGCATGACGCGCCGGCCAATATTTTCCCCGCGTGAAACGAGAATTTGATAAATAATAGGACGACGGTGGGTGTCGAGGGAAGCTTCTCTCTCTCTCTCTGGTGTAGCTCGAACACACGCGAAGACTCATTCGGCATGCCGGGGACTGGCTCGTCCTGATTTATTTACCCCGATCCCGTATTTAACTTAGAGGGGTGGCTGCGGGGACACGATGCCATTGGGCAAATTCGAACGGACACCGGCGGACTTTATAACGACGGTGAGGCTGCGAGGTGTGCGGATTGCACAAACCCCAGAGCGCACGCGCGCAGATGGACACTTTTTCCAAATGCGATTAAGAGGCGAAAGTTTCCATCTAGTCGCGTTGAAGAATGAGTCTCGATGTTGTTATTACTATTATACGAAAGGATTGTCTTGTTCCCTTTCTTGCTCACTTTCGAGAGGAGAATTCAGGAGGGGAGTGTGTCACGGTGACGTGCGGGCGACGGCACTTTTGGTCTTCCTCGAAGCTGCATTTGCATTGAAAATGTAAATCCCCGAATAGCGCAAGGGACTAAACTGAAATTTACAGAATATTACCAGCTTTGCCTTTTGTCTTTGCAGCGAGCCCGGAAATATGCGACTGCTATTTAATCTGTCGTAAATCCTGTGTAAATGTTGTCCTTCGGCGACATACTTTAAGAACTGAAAAAATGTCACATTCTTCGTTAATTGACTGGTTTTCTGCATTTTAACGAAAATATTGGCAATTTCAAAATATACTGCGAAATTTGGTTAGTAAATTAAAAATTTCGAATAACAGTGAATTATATCACTTTATGTTCGGAATATATTTTTCGCTGACAATATCAATGTTATGTTAGCAAAAATAATTATTAATAAATCACACT
>JAPYZO010002552.1:0-20385 GCA_030522905.1 Torymus flavipes | reverse complement strand
TTTAAAATCTATGTTGAAGTTAGCCTAATTATTATTGACTGTAAATACTAGCTATGCGATGGGATTTGTTTATTTTTTACAGGAAATAATTTTGTTATGTTAGCTAAACTCATAATTACGTATTTAACAACTGTTTTTATGAAAAGTTCAGTCCACCTATAGTATTGTATCATTATATGTATACTTGTGAATTATTTGCAAGTTCAGAAATGAGGACATGACGGTAGATGTAGGAGAACATACATCAAAGACGCTAAATTGTCTTCAAAAGCGGCTGGTTTAAACTTCACCAAACGTTGTCCCAGTAAACTAGTTATATTCCGCTTATTAAAGATTATTTGAGGTCAGTTTCAAAAAGGCGTAAGAGAGTCTATTACATTAATAGAAAAAAGAACACCTCTTTAACCATCTACTGCTACACATATCTGACGTCTCTACCCTAGTTTCAAATAACTGGTTTTTCAATTTACCACTAACTACCGCGCGGAAAAGAAATTAAATAACGTTTCCACGCCCGGTAAATTGACAAAAAGGAGGCGCGCTTGCGCACATGAGCCGAGCTCGGGAGGACGATGAAAAGCGAAAAAATTACGCTCGAAAGGACAATGCGAGCGCTGTGGAAGAAACCAAAGTTCAAATGCCGTAAAAGGCGTCAAAGGCAGAGCGTTGCAAGTGCCGGGCGCTTAGCTCTGTGGCGGGCCGCGCGCGCGCACAAAGAAGTGTCTCTATTTACGCCAGCGAGATAGCGAGTGAGCGAAAGCACAAGCGGCTGTGTCTGACGTTCATAATTTAAGCTCCGCCGCGCGCGGCGCATCTGCACCGCCTGTATACGTATACCTATATGTATGTAGACATCTCTCATGCGCGCATTTCTGTACAGCCGACAGCGGCTCTCTCCCTCTCTGTGCACGCGCGTCATTCTACCTGCCATACGCGTATGGGTTTTAGAAGCGAATGCGCACGCTCGCGACGATAAGTGCATGTTTTACGGATACGCGGTTCGCGGAAGCGCATAGCTTCCTCGACCTATATATTCCTATTCTGCGGCAGTGGCACGAGCGCCGCGGTGGTCGCATATTATTACTTGCATAGAAGGGGAGGAGGAGGAGAAAGACATTTTACATTATAACCGCGGGAGCGTATCGCCATACTCGTCGGCTTCATTAGCGAATAAATGATACCGTTATCGCGTCGCTTTGGTTGTCGTACGGCGCCACCTCCTCTGCCTCGCGCTCTTGTGCTAACTGTTCTTCCTTTTTGTTGTCTCTTCGTATTAATTAGAATTGCGATTAGCGTCGTTAATCACTCGCAGCTGCATCTTCTTTTGCATCTCGACGGCTGTGTAATTACTATAGCGATGCTAAGTCGTCGACATAGGATTCGTTCTATTGGTTTCTTTTGCACGCGCGTTTTCTGTATAGATATACTTGTATGTATAAAGTTGATTCAATTAATTTTATTGATTTCCAAAATATAACTATACAAAAGTTACTAACGACTAAGTTTAGTCTACAATTATAACAGGCTTTGGATACCATTTGACGTGCGGTTTAATTGGTTCGTGAAAAGTAATCACACGAGTTCTAGTTACAATTCTATTTATACTTCCATTCGTTGAAAAGTCGTTCATTTATTCAAATGAAAGGAAAAGCTTGACTATATAAAGTGAACGAGAACGCTACTCTAGCTTTAAATAAATAGTAGAGATACTTTAAATTTAGACAGTTATCGTTCAGATTACTTGCAATTTTCCGTTATAACGTCGAGGATGTTAATTCACCTTCCTGCGCGATTTATTTCCGCGAATATCATTTCAACAACTGCTTTAGAGGATGGCCCGCGGAAGCCTCACCGTATCAATATGGATATCATCATATACCCGTGCGCGCGGAAAAAGCGTAAAGCTGAAATGATATCGAGTCGGGATGCAGTACAATGATGGATTTCATATTTCACGTAAATTCCAAGGTATTCTCCGCGATCTTGATAGCGCGTCGTAAAGCCTGCGCGCATGCAGAGCCATCATGAGTCGCATTTTTAGTATTATATGCCAGCCAGCCTCCAGCGAAATTGCAAAGTCAAGTTTTTTAAGGTCCTTTACAATCGTATATAACACTCTTTTTATAGGCAATGAGCATTGCGGACTGATACCAAAGAGTTCGTTTAATTAAGGCGAAACCTTTTATGGCTATTACCGTCCTCCACAAAGATCTAGTGTTCAAATATGAATATTTAAATCTATTATTCAGAATACATTTGTCAATAATATCAATTGATAATTAAATACCAATAACAATATCAATGGAATTGTTGAAGTATTCTATATATACAAATCATGTATAATATTACAATAAACATGCTTTTAGAGATTAAATTATTTTTGCTTAAATAAATCACAAATTTACTGTTGACGTAAATTGTATCGTCTATATTAATATTGGATATGTCGGAGTCTATCTGGAATTACATACTTATCGACATTCTCATATTTCCCATTGTTTTTTTCATCACTCAATACTAGAAAAATGTGGATTTTTGAGAACATGTTTTGAATATTACCAATTAACTGTATTTAAAATAACTGAAAATATTATATTTATTTAAAGAATTTAATTCAAAATTTTTTGTGATGTTAAAATATCTGTAGTTGGTTTGCGTAGTCTCTTGAAAATTCAATTACGGAGCTTCTTTCGGTTCGGTGAAGGTCATTCTTTTAAGATCACGTGTGCTGTCAAATTCAGCTTCCGGCGTTTATTCTCTTAAAAAAGATGTCAGAGAAAGAACTTTTTTGATATTCTTTTATCCATTTACTGCAGCGACACATTCCACTTGTGAAAAATACATAAACAGTCCTTATAATATTTGGTGATAAGTTTATGTTTGTGTTAAAGAAAATTCGATAACAACGGATTATTGTGGATTTATAGAATTGAATACAAAGTGAGAAGTTAATAATGATTTTTTAAGTCAATGCTTTTAAAAATAAAATCCAACATTATACTACTTTCTTGCATAATTAAATGATTATTTATCATAGTAATTATTAAAATACAAAATTCACAATTCAAGTAAACTGCATTTCTAAGAATACAGAATATTAAATAAACTCAATTAAAATTATTTCGATGTTGATTATTATTTCATTCATCCATATTATGAAAATGAATACAGGACATATAAAGTAGTCTCGACAGAACGCATTATCAAAGCTTTAAAAAAGTAGGCCAGGTCTACTAATACTCCAACTGCAGTACGACAAAAGCGAACTATATACGTATGTTTAACATTTTAAGAAATGTACAATCCGAAACCGCACAAATTTCACGCTGAGATGTATCAACATGAATTACATGTGAGCCAAAATATTATTAACTCTGGCCCCTATCTCATTATCCCTTGTCTCTCATTTATTAGATGTTCCTTTTTTCCCCTTTCACTCTGTAGTTATTTTCAGTTCCCCATAGCAGAGTTCACCAACAAAATAATCTACAAAGCCATCAGCTTAAGTGTAGCGGGTGCATTATATTACAAAAACTTCCTCTCTGGAAATGAACAAATGCACAAAGTAGACGGAAGCGCATGCATTAAGATGACAGAGAATATGAAATAAAGATTTGAGAAAAGAAATATACGACTATCAACGTGACGCATGAAGTACGCATAATAGTATAGGAATGTCATAAAATGCGGAAGTACTTTTTTTTTAATTTTTTATTTTGTAATTGGAACCTGTGAAAATGCCTTTATTTTTTTTCACAACCATGGAAAATATTTTGGAATTTATCATTCCTACTTTTAAAAATATAACATGGTGGTATATCTATATTTAAGGTCTCCACTATTGTATCGACTCTATAAATTGAAAATTAGAAGTATTGACATTTTATAAATATAAATATTGCCATACAAGGAGTAATCACTATAACATAAAAATTTGTTTTTCTTCATTATAATTCATTATAACTTATTGGTGTTTCGTTCCTAAAATGATTTGAAAATTATCTATTAATACATCATAACGTGTAATTTCTTATAAACTCCCACACAGTTTGTGTAAATAATCAGATCTATTTAAAGTTTGATAACTCCCTACTATAAATAGAAAAATTATAAATTTAATTCGAAAACGAATTCTTTTGATCGCTCCACCGCGATACTTATTGACAGTTGATAAATCGAATCTTCGATGAAATATAGTGCAAAAGCATCAACCCCTCACGATATCCTCATTAATCACCGAAGTCCAATAAAAATTTCAAATCGAAAGCTTTGGCCGCGCGCACCGCAATACTTCCGCAGAGAAAAAGTGAGTAAAAGGAGAGAAACCGCCCACGCGGCCCGTCCCTATACCCTCGAAGAAACTCTGTGGGGGCAATACATCGCCATCAGCGTCATTAATTAGCTCCCTCTCTCTCGGCTCTCGCGCATGTTCTCCCGCATCGCGCACCCGGGTCACATAGCGGCCATTAATATCCCGCGCATAAAACAGGTGGCAGAGCGCGGGCTGGTGTACGATGCATATCTCCCACTCCATCTCGCGTCCCTGAAAGAAGAGAAAACGAGAGAGGGGGAGCGGGTAAAAGACGAAGTAGAAAGAAAGAGCGAAATCTTATCTTAACAGCCGTCCTCCATATACTCCAGCGCGCACGTGCGTCAATGCAGGGGAGAACGCGAGTGGTGGGGATAGGTGCACACCGCAGTGCTTTTCTTTATACAGAGAGCAGAGAGAAAGAGAGAGAGAGAGAGAGAGAGAGAGACTGCTTGCGTGTCCTGTTTTACAATTCTCGCGATGTCTGCTTCAGGTCGAGCGCTAGTGGTATAGGGAGGGGGGCCGAGCGACCCCCCCGCCGACCCCGGGAACTAGCGCCAAACTAAATATATCTATATATACCTGCAACCACTACTACTACCCACGCGTAGCCGAAAGCGACGTCGTCTACTGCGCCTCGATTCTTATACGCTGGACGCGTGACACTTTTCCCCGAGCAGGACGCGATGACGACGCGCGCCTCCCCCGCGCGCACACGCCACTCGGGAAATATCGAAATACTATTATAGAGAGCACCGCAACGAGTTTTCCGCACGCGAGTGTTCTTCTTGCGCTAATGTCGCGTGTTGCAGCTGCGGATTATTATTGTCCGGGGATTTGCGCGCGGATCTTGCGAAAAATTCGTACTGCACTAATATATATATATATATCTGTGTGAAGTGGAAAGGCCGAGGGGCACGTGTAGGATTTGCTTGTATTTTTTTTTTAATTCGGTCGAGTGCCGCGCTATTCGATCAAGGCTGTAAATATATATTTGTCGCAGGAGATGAAATTTACTTGTTAAATTATCGAGCTCTCCAATTACTCTCGTACAAGGACGCGGGGGCGCGGAGCAGCTGCGGCTGACGTATTTTTAATGAGAGCACGCGACCCGATTAATGAGTTCGAATGTGAAAAAAATAGCCCTACTTCCGAAAAATCCGGCCGAGAATCGTGCGCGCGTATTGGCTGCAGTAGCGCTTCTAAAAATATACTACAGTGTATGTGTGACGCAATAATGTTCGGCGACTGTATTTTTTTTTCTTTACCTTCAATCGTGTAATAAAAACGCGTATTGTTACGTGACATATAGGTATGAAGTTTTATTTCCTTGTTACTTTTTTACCCGTGTTGCTTTTGTTTTTTAGAAACGCTTTTATAAAAGATTGATATTGTGTTATAAAATTATGCGGTGCTGGACAAAAAAATATCCATGTTACTTGGGCCGCTCTAAAAGGGATGTGAAACAATAGTTTTAGGTAGTAAAAACTAGAGCAATAGTTTCATCTCGCCCGATAGTATCAGTTTCTTCAATCTACTGTGATGTACGGCTGAATGGAAAATGTCATTTTTGGCAGTAAAACGTTACGAAAAAAAAAGAAGGAATTGAGGTTTTGTCTATTCGCGGCACGAACTAACCGTGTCCGATGGTTTCTCGCTGTACATTTATGATGGCTATTCCGTTTTTTGAAATATTTGTCTTTCATTTTAGCACTTTCATCGGGAAAAAAAGTCAATTTGAATTTGCTCGCACGTTACAAGGACTTTTCGAAATGTATATTTGACATCAATCATCGGAAGGATATTGAAAGATAATCCATTTTGAAGCCGGAAAAATTCCACACCCTTTACCGTCGATCTTCAAATATAAATCTCGCCATTAACAGTTTACAGTTTACTTTTCACAAGTGAAAAGTACATCACGTAATATCCTGAAATTCCAATGATAAAAGAAACAAAACACTATAATACAATGAAATTGAAAATTCAGCATCTACAACTCTGACAGGGAGAAAACTGTGCAAACGCCAGAGACGAACGACAAGACTAAAGCGAGCAGTCGTTGTCGTCGTAGCTCGACACTTACCCGCGCAGCTGTATCCGTTTTTGTGCAGTATGTAGCCGTCCCTGCAGTCGCACTCGTACATGCCATCGTGTAGCTCGTAGCACAGCTGCTCGCAGGGCGAGCCATGACCGCATCTCCCTGAAACAGCCAAGAGATCCGCACGCGTGAAGAAACATTAATTTTCCTCCTACTCCTGCGCGCCTCTTACACTTCTCATCCTCTCTCTCCCTCTCTCTCTCTCTCTCTCTCATCCGTACTTGCACACACTAGCGCGTTTGCGCGTCACCCTCCCTTTCTCCCCTTCCAGCTTCCTATTTTCTCGCTGCGGGAAAGCGATTTATTGCGGGGCGCGCGTATTTCCTGCCTCGTTTTCGGGGCCGACCTGCGCCCCCGAGCTAGCGAGCGAACAAGCCAACGAATGACGAGAATTCCCGCTCCGGGCGGCGGCGAGCACGCAGGAATTTCGGCTCGAGAGTATAGCGCGCGCTCTGGGAGTAGGTGAACTGGAAGGATACAAATGTGCGCCCGCGCGTGGGCCGCTTCGAAACGTCGATATTGTGGCGAGCGTTTAATAAATGCTTTAAAGATAGACGCCCGCACGTGGCCCGTGTAGTGCGCTGTGTTAGACCTCGAGGGGTATACACATGATGCGTGCGTGTGCGCAACAGTTCTTAGCGGCCGCGAGGGTTTACAGGAAGGGGAGAGGACGAGGGCGAGTAATTTAATTAAGGGATTCTCAAGTGTTTAATTGTAGAGATGGGGCCGAGAGAGCCGCGAGAGGCGGTCGAGGAAATATTTGGGGCGAATTTTCGTAATTAAAATTTTATAAATAAATTCGGCCGCGCCGACGATGCTCATTAATTATTTGGGCAGCTCTCCTGCGAGCTTGCGAGCTTGCTCGGCATGACTAATGGATAGCCCCGAGGCTTTTTCGGCGATCGATGAAACCTAATTTACATTTAAATTTGCCATCGTCCAATTGATTCTTGGAACGGACGTATAGGGCTATAGTCAGTCGTTCGTCTATTTTCGAACATGTTCGGTTTGTAAGATTTGTGTATACAGATAACTGGGGTCGAGCAGTAAATGCAACGTTATGTCAAAGCTTATACGCGAGGGAAACTACATGTATAGCAGTACAATTTGTACCGTGGTGCAAGCTCTGCGTGGGTAATGAAGTATGTCAAAGGTATGCGTGCAATTTCAATGTTGCTGTTTACATGTACGAATACTTGGTGTAACTTTTGCTATAATCTATACTAAAATCTATACAAAGGACTTTTTAAGTTCCTGAGACTTTGGTGCGGATTCGAGGAATTGTTAGAAAGCCTTTGATGAGCAGAATGAGTTTCAGGATAGTTTGTTTATTAGTTTCAACTTCGGCCGTTTCAATACTGTCTTCGGTATTGCAGTTTATTATAATTTCTATATACTTAGTCCTCGAATATTAGGGAACCGAATTTCGTCGAAATTTTGGAAGGCTTTATTCGGCATATCTGAAATTAAACCAAGTAATATCAACCCTATCATATTATTGCTTTAATATTTTTTTTTAATTATTTAAATTATAATTCATTTTAATCATATCATAGCTTTAAAACATTCATTCGTTCCAATCATTATTGAATTTAAAATTACATTATAAGCTAATTATGTAATGAGTTTTATAGTCTACTAATACTAACTTAAAAGGCCTATAACCTTCAAAAGAATGAATACTCAAGAAAGACCTTCTTTTCTGATTCATCTGTTTTATTTTCAAACTCTTCAAGTGCAATTATTTACAAAGTTGTAAAGAAAAAAATTAATAAAGCACATCACCCTTGACAATTTTTAAACTTTCAGTAACTAATTTCCAGATGATCTATTATGTAAGTATATAGATATAATATCCCTCCAACACCACAGAACTCATCAGCGAAAGACGAGTCGAAAGAAATCGCCTCTTTCCCCATTTCTATACCACCCACAGCACCACAACTATCGCCTCGTCACCTTAAAGAGCAAGTTCCGCTTCTTCTCGACGGCCTTTGCTCGCGCCAACCATCAAGACGTCACGCGGGACTTTATATTTTGCGAGCGTGCATACTTATTCCGACAACTGCTGCAGCTTTCCCTTGTACTATGGCTCGGCTGGATGATGGCTCTTCCTCTCTTTCGCCGCAAACTAGCGAAGCGCGCACTTGCACACACAGAAGGGGGGGGGGGGGAGAAAGAGGCGCTCACTCGCATCGCGAGATGGCCTCACTAATGGCTCATTCCGATTCTCGCAGTAGTCGTCGTGCGGCGACGGCTGTCTACCCCTCCCTACCCCCCTCGACTGTAAGTGCAGTTGAGCTACTTTGAGGTGCGCGGGAGACTATGCAGTAACAGTTGTGCACTAACGATTTTTCCCGCGGAGAGAGAAGAGAGAGAGAGAGAGGCGGCAAGCACAGCCGGTGCAGAATATGCATGCGCCGCGGGCGCGTAAACGCGTCCCGACGACGACGAGGTTTAAGGTCGAAGGGACGGAAGCCAAGCTGGCTAGTGAATTTGAAGTGCGACTTTTTTAGGAGGATTATTTAAGCTGGAATTTTTCATGGGTTTGTTTTTGTCAGAAATTTGTTTTGCACACACCGAGCTTTGATCATTTTTGGTTGTGGGTAGCGTACGAATTTCCTTTGAAAGTTCATTGTTTGAGCTTCTGAAATTGGTTTTCAAATTTTCTGTTAAATACACCTTTCTACCTAACTATACTGTATTTGTGTTTGATTAATTTAAAAAAAATTTTGGTTGACTCAGTGGAAATATTTTTTTTTTATTTCGTGCTTTTGGAATACAAATATTTTGTTACAAGCCCGTACATTTCGCACAAAAACTGAACAAATTTCATTAACTACTTTTATACGCCCAAGCGTGTAGAGAAAACAAAGAAAATTTTTTTGTTTGTGGTGTACTCCTATTTACATTTTATATACACAAGATTAAATTTTATTTGGATTTTTCGAATGCTTTAAAATTAATATTAATTATTTCCATGTATTTATTTGATGTTCATGGTAAGGATATTATTATTTTATATTTATAAATAAATACGTTTCCTATTGTATTTCAGTGTACTTTACATTGACAGATGAACGATATGCGATCAAAATATCTAGAACAGTATATAATACTATTATTGTCTCTTTGAAGCTTTAATCTATGTTATTCCGTGTAACGTAAATTCGCAAAGGCATGGCCGATACGTTCTCTTCTCCATTATTAGTTTCTCTTCCTAGTATGTATTATTCATCAGGTTTATCGATTAGATAGACATTCTGCAACACTACGCTATCCGGGTTACAATGCCCTTTCTCGGTACATGTCGTAAACGTACGGTATACTTTTCTGCATTGCTAGAGGACGGCAACTTTACTGGATGTCTCCTACTGACATTTAATTAAAAGGCCAGTAAATACCATTTAACATGTAAAATTTACCTTAATACGTTAATACCGAGCGAACCTGAGTAAACACAGTAGTAAAAAGAAAACTTTTGCAAGTAGAACATAAATATTTTTTTAATTAAATTCCACTCGTGTAATTATGCAACAAAATAAAAGACTGCAAAGGAAACATGAAAAATTATGTTAACTGTAATTAAGCTTTTTTCCCCGCTTAAGTGAATGCTCACTTTATCAAATTAAAAAGCTTTAATGAAAAAGCGACAGTTCTCCACTTTTGAAATTAAATCACGCCGTTGAAAGAAACAGCGCGCCTCAACAATAGCCTAACATTAAACATAACAATCAAGGCTCTGTATTCTTAACTATTAATTTGGGTTTACAGTCCTAGATGTAGGTATATATTATACGAGGAAGGAGAGGCGTAAATAACGTTGAGCACGGAAATGAGGTTGCTGCAGTATATAAGTATTTATAGGCGGTGCTTATATAGTTAAATACGCGAGAAAACTATAAAAAAGTTTTAAATAGCATTGAAGCTTTGCACTTTCTTTCTTTATTAAGCTTCTTAGAATTTATTTATTTATTTTTTTTTTAATAAAATATAATGATTCACAAACATTGGGATTGTTCTACCTATGCATGAACTTGGATGCTAATGATCAAATTTTTTATTACATATACCTCTACGTTATTAATATTTTTTATAAATTTCACCTAGATTATTTGTTTAAGGATTTCTATTAGTAACTGTTCCTGTTGCAACATCAAACACAATCGCTTTTAACGTATCAATATGGAATAGGTGATCATTCTTAGGAGCCTATAACGCGGTTTATATCTAAAATTAGGGCTCATTTTATCACTCGATCTACAATGAAATTAATGCTTCAGAGTTATTTCGTGTAACATTTGTTTAACGCCAAGACGATCTTTTACTTATCAAAGTTACACATATCTCTTCCAAGTTTATTCAGTGAAATTTCACTGCAATCAGTGAAATTCAACTAAATCACAATTAGACTAATGCACGCGCGGGTGTCCATTTTAACATTAACGCTCGGCAAATGTTGACGGACTTCAAAGACCCTACGACAGCGCCCCGTAATCAAACTTTATCAAACTGAAGACTTCCAAAATGTATCCCAAATTTACGGTGGTGGTCATTTCCAAGCAAACCACCTCTAAAATCGCGCGCTAAACTCGAATAACCGCTGTCGAAAAAGCAGGTACTCAGACTGTGCCGTCGTATACTCATAAATTGTCAACGTACCGAAGAATCACGACGCTCATGCGGCAATCCGGCCGACGACAGACACGCCGCGCAGGTGCGATAAATTATTTGGAGGCGCGATCGACGGGACTCGTGTTTGCGTACAAATTCGGCCGACGGCGGCGTGGGCGCGGGCCAGTGTTTACACGGCCAGCCGGCAACATTTCGCGGTCGAGGGAGCAAACGAGAGGCGGCCGCGCCAGACGAGAGAGACCGAACGAGAGCGAGCGCATTCGGCTTCGGGTCATTATCATTGAATGCGCAAGATGATGATGATGATGATGATGATGTCGATGGGTCGCGAGCCAATTGAACGCTTACCGTATCGTAAGGCATTGCGAGCGATTTACACACGATTTTGTGCGTACGTAATAATGAAATCATTTCTCTTATAGAATTGCAATGTGATTTTCAATATGATTATGCAATTATTGATAAGTTTAAACATTCGCGAACAGTTCGAAAAAATTAAACTTTTTGCGACCTTGCTAGTAGTTAAACCCGGAACTAGTCAGACAACCGCAGTCATAAATTAGCTTTTTAAATTATTTTTTAGAATTCTCTTCAAAACATAAGTTTATACTTTTAATATTACATTCGAACTCCCTGCTAATATTGTTAATTTTCTCACCGTCTAAAACAATACAATTCAAAGCAATCGTTCGTAATACGCCGAATGAACAATGTATCCATTGCAAGGAAAATATTTTTCCCACTGCTGGCGGAGAACGGAGAGGAATATTTGCGGACAGACGCTGACTTTGCTTGCAATAATGCTATCGATCGTGGAACACGTTCGTGGAAGCGTGAAACGCGGCGCGGTAGGTAGCGCTGCCGTGGATTTTTCAAATGGAAATATTGAATTATGGGGCGTAGTCAAACTTTTTTTTGGCAGTCTATTCAGTTCTGGCTTTTGACAAATTCCTTTGTTTTTCTTGTGGCTATACGACTATAGGACGTTTGTTCATAATAAAAATGTCATAAAAGCTGGTTTTTGACAGTAAATATAGATAAGGTTTTCTCAAAAGATTGGCTGTACGAAATTAAATTGCTGCTTATTGACGTTCTTTATTTATTTATAAAGAGTGCGCTAATAAGAAATATTGTTAAATGGTTATAAAATAAAATTGATTAATAAAAACGCTATTGTGATATGTGTAGGTAAAATATTCAAGCAGCTTTCATGCAAAGTAATTAAATAAGATTACTTTTTGTGCTTTCAACGAAGGATTAGTGCCATATTCAATAACGTTCATCCTCTTAACACGTCATTATATGAAAATCAGCATTACGAAACCTGACAATTTCGAACGCCAATCGCTATTATAATGTTATGTATTAAACGCGTTAATATTTATATCATCTTATCAAAGAGAAATCGTTAAAACGGTGAAAACATTATTTTCGAAAAAATTCGATTTCATCGTTGAAAGGTAACAGGAGGAAAAAGTATAGTTGATCTTTATGAAACCTTATCCATAGAGATTACTTTTTTACATCTTTTTCCGAGTTCATTGTTCTGAAAAAGTAATCACAAGTTTCAAAAGGTAATCAAGGTTAACCGATTTAATTTTTTTTCCAAACTTTTACATCTCATACTATGTTTAGTTCTATCTGTTCACTCATTTTTACAGTTAATATTTAAGTAACCAAACTCACACCTAAAAAAGAAATATTTTATCGGAATAAAACTAATTATCCCGGTAACAATCGCAGAGCGCGCCTCCACTCCCAATCGCGTCATTAAATGAAATTTCTTCCATCGTGAACGCAAAGTAAGTACATTCCGCGAAAATACCAATGGAATTCAAGCATCTGCAGGATTCATTTCCCCTCGCTAGACGCGGGTGCGCGCGGCGGCACTCCGATTTCACTTCGATAATCGAAATTAATCCAGATTCTTGACACGCCCGGATCGCTCGTGCATGCGTACTCTCTCTTCACACAGACGCACACGAGCACGCAGACATGCACGCTCACAAGCGTATATCTGCGCACATCATATTGCGAATGAAAATCCTCTCGCGCGTATGTGCGGCACGTAGAGTTGCGTAATATCGCTCGGGTGATATGCGCGCGCGCGCCGCAGCGGCGGTATAGCGCCTTCAATAGGCAAAAGTGCATTTCAGCACGCGACGCGTGTATGTATGTGGATGTGTATCTGTATTTTCTTTATCGTGGAAAACCCCGTCGGAATGAAAATGATTTAAAAGAGATGCATTTTTCTATGGGTATACTTCTAGGTTAATTATATGTTTTGATGGTTCTTACAGTTATTATTAATAATAGAGTGAAAAGTAATGGATATTCAGTTTTATGATTTAAAGCCAAAATATATATTCAGTCACGATACATCTGCTATACGGAAAAATATTTCATCTGTATGCGTCTTTAAAATCATTTCACGAATTATCGATACGTTTTCTCCTCCCGTTCATATACTTCACGTTTGCGCGCAGTTCAAAAATATTCTGAATATTACAGACGGCGAATCTGAAAGTATTACTGCATATAGATGGCATTAAAAATAGTATAAAGCTCGAGTATATTTTTGAATATAATATCATTCTCCTTCCGTAGTGGCTGTTACAATTCTTTTCCATCACAAACGATCGTATTATTATTCCTTTCTTTTATCTGTAGAAAAAGGGCACGCACGAGATATATACTGCCTTCTCAGGTAATCATTAAAAACCGAATCTCTTGGTGGGTCACAACCAAAATACACATATAAAGATTAAAGCGCTGGTATAACAGCAACAACAACGTAAGGGCTACCCCCTAATTCAGCCATTAAAATACAAACCGCTTACGTTTCGCATTTGTAACGAGCGCGCGCGAGGCCCTCTCTCTCACCCTTAAACTTCCTCTCACTCACTTTCTATAATATTTATACACCCACACACGCTGCGTAACCAGCCTCCTCTCTCTTACCCCGGCAGCCAACGAAAATAAAAAAGAAAAAACGGAATTCACGACTCAGCCATGAATATTGCAGCGGAGCATGAATTTTTATTAAGTACCCTCTGCTCGCACGGCCTCGCTTGCGCCGTCCCTCTCTATAACCCTATAGTAGAGGCGCGTGCGAGGCTCATTTGAAAAAATGATTTTACGAGCGAACGCGGAAAAATAAAGTAACAACAGCGGCGTAGCCTACGGCTAGGCGGGGCCTTTATATCTGGGTTAACGGCCTGCCAACAAACTCGCAGGCGCTTGAGAGCTACTCGTCCTCATCGAAGAGAAAGAAAGGGAAAAACACAGTCCCATAGGGGGAATTATCGGCCTGGTCCCCTTCGGGACTGCCTCCACCGCCGTTTCGCGCGACGATGATGCGACTTTTGAGGGACGGGTGAGAATTTTTTTCACGAGCAAGTGAGTCTATACGGCACCGAGGGTGTGTAAGGTGTGGACGTGCGGTATACGGCGATTGAAAGGGACGCAGAGGTGCGTGTGAGGTTGAATACTGCGTGATGAGAGAAACTCAAGGAAATTACCGTGAATGTTAACAGGATTAAGGACACGTGCTGCTTTTCATAGCTAGGTGGCTGATGTATATATGTGAATTAATTATGTTTGTGGTAAACAAGAAATTAAATGTAAGCATTAGGAAAATTAAAAATATATGAATTTTATTCCGTGTGAGTAATGAGTTCTTTTTTTAGACCAATTGATCCACCGAATGCTGCCAACAAGCTCTTTTCCCTGCTCACATCTTCATATTGCAATTGTATCTATACTTCGTATAAACTTCTCACTATGTAATACATATTGTAGAAATTAAAAAAAAATCACAAAATGACTTTATTCAAGCTTTTGTTGTTACTCTATTTTTAATATTATCTGCGGTATTGGATTGTAATTGCAAATTTTAAATATAAAAGTAAAGAAAAAGTAGAGAAACGTTTACATTCAAAAAACACCATGAATAATATGATATTAATGTTGTATAAATGATCTAGATAACAATACGCACTGCAATAACTGTTGATAAACGATCTTTTTGATAAGAAATTTCATTCATAAATAAGCACATGTGTAGCAAACAAATTATGCGCCATGAATTATAGAAACGAAAGCTCTAATTGCAATAAAATATATCATCCAGCAATTCATTACAATTATTCATGATAAGAGCTAAAGGAGACAACAATTTGAATCCAGCCGAATCCAAACTTCGCTTCGATCCGGAATAACTCGATTCCCGCAGCTCCTCTCCTTCTCCCTCACAAAGCCAGCCACTTGGGCAATCCCACCTTAATCTACAAACCCAGCTCGACGCCCCGGCAACGAGGGCGACGTTGCCGTCTTCGTCGTCGTCGAGACGATAAATAATTCGGCGGCGTGCGAAATTATCCACTTGACGTAATTATTCGACGGCGGAGCACCGAGATTTCGGCTGTCGGGGCGTCGTCGCTATCGATAAAGCCGAGCAGCCGGAAGCAAGTCAATTGCTTCCCGCTCTCTGACTGTCTGGCCCTGATGTGCCTTTCACTCACCGAGAGCCGTCGCGAGGAGATGATTAAGAAAGAGAGACAGAGAGTCAGCGCCTTCGATTTCGTTAACAGATACGAACGAAGATGACGATTGTCATCGTCCATCACTGTGCATTGGACGTTTATTATTCGGAACTCCTTTTACGTAAGTTTATGTATAGAGCCGAATGACGCGGAGATTCTGTACATTTTCGAGGAACAGATAGGGTAGGGGATATTTCACCGTGGGGTGATGATGGATTTACGAGGGGGCATGAATTTTTTAATTTATCGTCCGGCCGAGTGGCGCATAATTTAGACAGGTGATAGCGTGGCGAGCGGTCGTGCGCTCAAAGTGAGGAGCAATTTTAATTTTGAACGAACACCTTGACTTGCTCGAGAGTGTGTTAAAAGGTGCCTACAGCATGTCCTAGAGAGCAAGTGAGATTGAAGTTATTTTTAACTGCCTCGTGACTCATTTATCTTGCCACTGTGTCTCACAGACTTCAGATTAACTAGAGGTGGTTTTCGAGTGGTTCAGCGTCTTTACAATTTTAATTGTGTTGTCACTAGGCGAGCTTACAATCTCTATATCACGAATTGCACTCAAATATTGACCACGTACTTAGATACAAAACAATGGAGAAAGTCGAGTTCTGATTATTTTAAAGGCTATTTTTAAAAATAGCTCCTACTTGAAACTTTAATCAACTAGTCGAGGGTATTCGCAGGTAACGTTTCAAAAAAGAATATGAAACTGGAGAAAACATGTTTATATTTTCTTCGTCCAGAATTTAAAATTTTTAATTCTTTTCACAGTTACTATGTCAATTAAAATGTGGATTGAGAAACCACAATGGGCCAAGAAAAAAATCTACGTGTTTGTAGTATGATATTTGGTATTACTTGCGTTAGCCAAGTTTTGAAAGAATCACCATTTCTTTAGATTATAAAAGGTCAAAAAGATAGATGGTTTCCTCTAGTTTCATGACCTTTTTGGAAATATCATTTGAGACTTTTCTAAACTAAATAATTTACTTTCTTCCGTTTTTGTCATCTAAAAACATGTTTAAAAAATTAAACAGAATCTGTGAACAATAGTTCACCATCTCTCCTTGTCAGTAGAACACTTGGGATTCAGTCAGACAGTGCTATATATCGCTACCAGAGTTTTTAATATACTTACTAGATACATTTTCAAAATAATTGAAATGAAATGAAAATTCAATTAGGAGCAAAGCCGATTAAACATACAACATCAAATCTGATCAATGCAAATTACAATTAAAAGTGACAAGTAAAAGCAAAAAAGCGAAATCCGCATTAAAGTAAATGCAATTTAACGATTCGGCACCCTCGGAAACGCGAAGCTTTCCACCTCTCAATTTTATAACTTCCTTCTATCTTCTAACTATATACTAACTATATTCCTAGCGCTAACTTCGCTTGTTTAACGCAGCCTTTCCCCGAATCGAAAATCAGCTAATTTCTTATAACTCTCTCTCAACACCATTTATACTAGCTCCACTCTTCCCCATCCCTCTCTTCTGCGATAAAACTTACCAACACCGGGAGCGCACCCCAGTTCCTCTCTATATATCACTCTCTCACTCTGCTGCACCATTTGCATCTATTTGCAGCGAGCGTCAAGTTGCTTTCTCTGCATCCGCATGATTACCAAAGCGCGCGCGTTTGCCTCGGATCAACATCTGCAACGCGAAATAAACGCGATGGTGTCGGGTGTATCTCCACGGGGCGTTCTATGCGCATTCGATGAATCGACCAGGTGGGAGGGCTTTGATTGCTCCCTACGCGCGGGCCACGGCCATGAATTTTGAAACACGCGCTGCCAAGGTGTCCCGGGAGCGAGGCTATGGCGCTGTCAGGTTGCCGAGGAGAAAAAAGATGCGGAAAATGGTTATTTTAATAGGCGTTGATGCTGTTGACTTGGATGCATTTGATTTTTTGTAAAATTATTATTGCAAAAAAACTGTGGCTTTGATCATTGCTTCTCAATAATTTTATTAAGCAGAGTTGAAGTCGTT
The DNA here is from genome assembly GCA_030522905.1 of Torymus flavipes. Classification (NCBI taxonomy): domain Eukaryota; kingdom Metazoa; phylum Arthropoda; class Insecta; order Hymenoptera; family Torymidae; genus Torymus; species Torymus flavipes. The sequence continues at coordinate 2,796 of JAPYZO010002552.1, read as the reverse complement.
AAGAAATATCTACGATTGTATTGTGTAAAAAACTCTGATTTTTTAAATTTATTTATTATTTGTAAAATAGCATAGAAAATTTGAAGCTTTTATTATTCACTCAGTACAATATTCGGAAACAAGTATTCTCCATATTTTCTCATAGCTCTCTAGTGAAATTGTGTATTGCAGAAATGTAAGACTTCTTCGTTTTGATTCGCTACTTCATATGACAGCATTTATTCAAATATTATTCAAGATTTCTTTGTTATGCACTAAAGATCTTTCAGTCCACGAGAAACTTTTTCGACTTGAATACAAAAATACACTGTCATTCAAAATAAAGCGGATTATTCTCTGTTTAAATCGGATATCATCTCTTCTTTTCCGATTCCATTAATTTTCTCAAATGTTCAACCTTTTTCCAAATTGTTCATTTGCATACCCTTAAAACGTTATTACCTTATATTTCCAAAAATATTTATATTCCCATACATCACCGAAAAAAAAAATGAATTTTATAGAAGTTTCACGTTTTAAAAACTTTCTTCATATCGATGGCAATAACATATGATGAATGTAGTTATAGTGAAATTTTTTATAACGTCAATACGTAAAAACACGAAGAATTCATTACTCTTGTACATTAAAAACACGCCCGAGAAGGGTGACAAATGTTCGCAGGGCCGATTAACCTGTCGCACCGTCTTCCTTCCAACCAAGCCGCCGTTCCAAACATACACCTACCTACGCTCTTCTCCCCTTCCAAATTGCGCATCACCACCTCGTCCAGAGCGAAAAAAGAGCCTGAAGGACGTATAGGCCCAAGCTCACACGTATACTTTTCTCCTCGTTATCGAGCAATGACCTGTACGTCGATCGGATCGGATACACGGCACGCACGCACACATTTATATCTTCGACGAGCCTGGAGCTCGAGAAAAAAAGCCTGCTAAATAATTCACCCGACGGCGCTCGCCCTTGAGCCGCCACCTCTGCTCCTCTCTATATATATACGCACGCAAACACACGGGAGCCAGGCGCGTTGAGAACCGCTGGCGAGAGTTTCCCGGGTCGCTATGGCAACGAGCTACTCGGACACGTCGCGCTTGGCGCGCGCGAGCTTGCAGAAATAAGCAGCGACTCGGGATTTGAAAACGACGGCGGGGGGCAAGGTGAGGGGACGGATGGAAGAAGAAAACCCGGCAGGAGGGAGCAAAAGAGAAAGAGAGAGAGAGGCGCCTTATTGCAAGAGCGATAAGAAGCCCCGACACACATAATACGTTACGTAACGTCGATCTTCTTCTTCTTCTTCTTCCTCGACTATACTCTGGCCCCCCGCGCGTCTTCTTGGCTTACTTTTTTTGCCCTTCGTGCGCGCAACCGCGGCCGTGCCGACCTAGTCTCTCGCGTGAAAGTACAGCAGCAGCAGCTCTTACGAGAGGGAGAGAGAGAGATACTTTCTTATCTTTATCTTTGATAATTTTTACAACTCTAGCTGCGCGGTTGGTTTTACCAAGTTTTTACTGACGAGATAAGACTGCGGAGAGCTTCATATAGATTTACGCTCAAGTATCGTAGTATCGCTCTGTACTCTCCTATATAGTTTGATTTTAATTTTTTTCACCAACTAAAGCATAGTATAGACTATTTTACCGGTTAATTTAATTAACTTGTTTTAAATGGAAATACATTACAATATATCAGCATAAAGCCATGGAAAACATTTACTATAAAATTCCCGAGTAGGAATCCGTAAGCATGATGATATATATAATTCGATTGAACTGCCATTCCAAAATGTCCGAAAATCTACAGAGAATCTAGGTTAAGCGCTAATGACATTTTCAGATGGATCAATAAATGTGTAGAGTGTCAACCATTTCAATTTGTATCAAAGTTCTAATGGCTCAATGAATGTGAACTATTTCGGAAATTTTTTAAAAGATATTACTTTTCTAGTAACTTAATTGTTCAAATGCATATTAATTATTACCATTCATAATAATAAATTATTATAATTTCAACTATTCAACATTTTGAAAAACAGCGTAAAATATTTACAAATATTCCTTTCTATGAAAATTCTGATAAATTTCATAACTGTAAATTTTACATGTGTCCAAAAACAACATAGGTATTCTGTATTTTATATATGATGTCATATTACGCAATTGCCATTTTAACAGTTGTTTTATTTCTTTATTATATATATTTTAATAATAGTTATAAAGTAAATTTATTGTTAGCTCGCTCGTAAATAATAAAGTGTTAATTATTTACAACGGTAATATAAGAAGTTTAAAAAAAGTACCAACATATATCTATTTCTTAGCAGTAAAAAAGTGCATGATCTATCAAAATCACATCTTTGTCACTGCTATATTCACATTTATATTATACTTTACAATAAATGCAAAGTCAGAGAAGGCATCTGCAGACACAATTTTAATTTCAAAACGATTGCATAAGTTTGCACATTTCAGCAAGTTGTCCAACAATCTTTTTTCAATCCTAACAAAGGAAAAGAAGATGAATGGAATAGAAAGTTGCACTCTTAAATTCACCCCGTGGGAGTTTTCAATGAAAATTTTTACAAGTTGCTTTAAATTTTCAATTGCTTGCTTACTTGATTCTTAAAACCCTCTTTTATTCTCGAAGAAAATAAAGGCTGCATACTACAATCACGAAACAGTGAGAGCTGTATTTATTCTTACGGATTGTACTTTCATTCGCCTCAATCTTATTCATAACTAAAACAAAAGAGTACAGAATTGATGAAAAAAAACTGCCATATATATTATATTGCTGAAATTT
>JAPYZO010002551.1:0-60639 GCA_030522905.1 Torymus flavipes | reverse complement strand
TCACGATACGGCTTTACGCGCAATGTCTAAAAACTCTTTATTTATGGAGAGAATTGCTTTGTTGTGAATACACGAATGCCTTTGAAGTTCGGGGATAATCTTCAACAATGGTATTGTAATTGAATAAAAAATGTACTTTTTCATTTGGCAGCCAACTGTGCACCAGCCGAAAGCGTTTGTGAAATGTGTTCATATATTTATCGAGAATTTCATGAGTATTCCTTGCGTCATAGGACATTACTTACCTGATATTATTTTGTGATTCATTTACTTTATACAGTTAATTTTAAAGTTTTTTTAATGACAATTTAGAATTTTTTGAGTATTTATTTTTATTGCGAATAAAATTTTCATTAAATAGATAAGGATAATCATTACGCTCTGAACGCAAATTCTACGTTTGCATTTGTAAATTGTTCGAATTCTTAGGAGTAGTTTTACCTAAAAATAAATGCATCTTTCATTTTCCCACGTATGTAGTAAAGTTGTTTCGAAGCGTTGTAAAGTGCTGCAAAGTAATGGAAAGTGAAGTGTAGCAAAGTCAAGCGCTAAGTAAAGAGGGAAGTCAATAAAGACAGTGGATTCTTCGCCTTGCCAGAGACAATTTCAGCCTTGTACTAAAGCTTTTTTCGTTTCTCATTTCGTCCTCAATTACTTAAAGAGAAAATTACCTTCTTTCGGAAACTGCTTTACTAAATTTCCAGAGCAGTATATTGTCTTTAACACTTTTTCATTATTGCAATGGCGTTCGATATTTGCTCTTTTTTTTAAATTTTGAACAAGCTTGGAATACAATATCGAAATTCTAAAAATAACCCATTTTTTAATAAATTCTGTATTATAAAACATTCCTTAGCTAAAAAAGGTTTCATTAAACGTTTCGCAAACATCCTTATACTAAAAACAAAGTTACAATCCCCATCAGTAAGTTTTAACCTCCGTAAACATCAAATCAACAAGTTTCTCCTGGGCACTCCAACCCGTCGTCCCCTCTCACCGAAAATCACCCTGACAGCCTATCCGCACGCATATCAAATTCCCCGTGTATACACAGACACACACAAGCAGAATATCCCGATCCAAAACGCCACTTAAACCTCGTTACATTCATCCTCGTCGGGCGAAATATCACTGCGCACGAGGGCTCGCTCGCGTGACACATTTTATAATTCGAAAACGCGCGTAAGGAAAGTCACTCGGCGCGCTTGGCAAGCGTGACTCGGCGCATTACCTTCCCATTACCGGCGTTAATTTCACCGCGCGCGGCGTGTCTTTTTCGCGCGTATTTTCCCGCGCGTGTATTTTAGGCTGCCCCGCGCGCTCGCAGTGGTTTATTGCCGCGCGGCCCATTAACGCTGTCATTTTGCGATGCTACACGCGTGTATGGAGAAGATGTGTTTTGTGCTGTGTGGGAGAGCGCCGGGCGCAGAAAGTGTCTTTATTAGAAATGCATTGCCGAACGGCGAGTGGTTATTGTTTACGGGTAAAAGTATGTAGATCCGAGGACTGTTTGAATGATATTAGCGTGGTTTTGCATGGCAATATATTGCGCAAGGGATATTTTTGAAATGTGGTTTCTGATAATTTACGTCGAGCCTATTGGTATAAACATATAAGTAAAAGTTGAAGATTTATGTTGAATGGCAACATTAGAGCCCCAACATTTTTCGGTGACGTCGAAAGAGGTAATTATATTAATTTATGACAATCTTAGCAGTTTCTGCGATTCCTCGCCTAACGACTCATTAAGACTTTACGATTTTCACACAGTATTGTAAATTTAATTTGAGTTATTCCAAAGTTTTTCACAATGAAATCTTATACTCGTGGGCCCTAGCCTATAAACGAATAAGTCGTTTAAACAAAGTTTATATAATGTACAAAAATACATATTGCACTGTTAGAGAGGCATATAGCAAACCTTAGCTTCTAAACCGCACTTTGAGACGACACAAAAGGACCTTGGCCCAATTCACAACCTCTGAGGATGCGCGGGTGCGCGCGAAAAAAAGTCATCCTGCGCGCCGCTCTTTTTTTTCGCGCGCACGCCTGAATCGCTTCAATGCTCGCGAACGTGCTCGCGCGATACTAGAGAGTATTATGAAAACCATAGAGGCGCACGAGATGAAATGAATTGCAAATCATTCTCTCTCACTCCGCGCCGCGCATTGTGCCACTGATATGCGACTATTCAGCCGCGCCATTCAGCCGCGAATTGAATGAAAAACTGTATATATATGTACGCACAACGGGAATGAAATCAATTACTTTCTTTACAAGCCCGCGTACGCGCCCGTCATTCATTAGTCCCAGCAACAAATCGAATCGTGTGTACAGTATATAGTTAAAAAAATAAAGAAAAAGAAACTTTCGACTCTGCACTCGAAAACAACTGAAATAACTATATATATATTACGACCAATTCTAGAAACTCCCGACATCAGAGTCGGAACGAGTCGACGAGAGAATCGCAAAAGGAGCTGCGCGCGCGTCGATGTCCTCGTATTTTCGAGGGAGCGGAGGACGATCCGGGCCACACACGCGCCTGCACGCCGGTGATTTGTAATTATTGCCACCGTGCGCGGTGGAAGTCGAAAAAAGGCAGCTCTCGATCCTCGCGTCGACTGCGCGACTTTACGATCGCTCGCGGCGCCACACATGTATATTGCGGCATTGATTTGTGTGAGCGAGGATTAGATGTAATGATGAAGTTTTTTGGAAATAAAGACTATGTCATTTTTGCGCATTAAATATTTTAATACTTTTACGACTGATTGCCGAGAATTTAAAAAATTTAATAAAATTGAACTGAATTCTATTTATAATTTCTATATATGTATACTACGCATTTGAATTCCTTATACAGTCAGCATTATAACACAAAAAGTGAATGCAATGAAGGTTTTACGTTTGTAAACCCCATTAAATTCCGCGGCTAATTAAAAAGCATATCTTTTATCGAAAACAGTATTTTAACCAAAAGCGTGTGTCGAGGCGTAAACAGCCCGTCGACTTTTGTCAACGTCAGAAAAAGAGCGCGCGCACGCGCGTGCACACCGAGTACTACTTAAAAGCTCATTCGCCCTCATCAAATAAACAGCGTTAAAAGAAGAGGAAGAAAGTTAAAGAGAATCATGCACTCGTTAAAGGCCTGACGTAGGATGTCGCGCCTTTTAAAGAAATCCGCGACACGCGCGCACCTACTTATCCCAAAGGGTCTTATACGAGGCCCTTACGTGTACATATACGTATGTATAAAAGCCACCGCGAGTTGCTTGAGGCGAGCGACTGGAAGGAAATGTCTGAGATTGTCGAGATCGTATTTTAACTCTAAAATACGCTTATTGTAGAATGGTGTTAATTAAGTATTGGCTAATTTGGTGACTATATCATTTGCCTATTTATAAACTTTATTGCCCAACGCACACAATATCATTCAATCACAAACCACAACCGAGCTATTTTAAAAATCCTCGCCGCGCACTTTATCTCCCACACACCTCCCCCATCAACGCACGCAATCTAATTAAAAACCTTCGAGTATCTGTGGCATCTCGAAAACCACGCACCAAAACAAGCACGCCCATCCCACTCCTCCGACCTAAACTTAACCGCGAAAAACCCAGAGCCCGACCAACGACCTCGCAATGCTCTCCTCCTCCTCCTCCTCCTCCTCATTAACGGCGAAAATGGTAAAAGGTGACAGCGGCCCCGCGCGCGCGAGAGCGCAGTTATGCCATTCCGGAAACGCTGGAATGCCGCTGTGGCGCCGGAGAGGAACAGCGCCGGCTGCTGCTGCTGCTGCGCGCGCGAGCGGCCGCCCGCAAATCAATTTGCGCGAGTGAGAGAGCAGTAGTTGGGAACGATTGGGTAAGATATGAGGTCGATGGTACTGTAGCGATGGTGTGGGGTTGTTTCAATGATAGTTGTATAGTGTTTAGGTGAGAGATTGTTGTTTCCTTTATTAGGTAATATAAACAAGGGGACGTGGTTGTATTGTGTAGCCTAACTGGTGGGTATGATTAAGAGTTTCGGTTGGTCTAGAGGTAAATATACCACGGAAATGGCCAAAGAGTTATTTCAGTGTTATTTGTGGAGCAGCGTAAATTTAAGTGTGACTGTCCATTTAAATTAGGTTCAGTTGACTCTGCGTTCGTTGAAGTTCGACTAAAAATAAATCGGAGAGATATTTGTAACGTTACAGGAAATAACATTGGAATTAGCTAAGATTTATTACTGGACGACGTTATAGTGCAACCATGGCATTCCGACGTTTTGCGATTTTTTTTTTATAAGTTATAGTAATAATAAATATATAATATTGAATTTCATTTCCTTTAGCGTTTATTGTGAAAAATAAAAAGAATATATTACACCTCTATTAGATTTCTTATCATGTTAAGTTTCTTGTTTACATGATGATAATTACGTTAAGAGCTATTTTCACTATAGTTCTTGATTTTTTCCAAAGTAAAAATAACAAAAACCAATTATACCGCATACGCAACATTGTCGTTTAAGTCGCGGCACCATTGCAAAACGTTACACCTGGCCAGGTGAAACTGAACAACACCGACAGCTACTACAGCCGCGCCGACTTCCAAAATTATCGACTCCGTTACGAATTTATCATAGCGATTGAATAAAACGCATAAATCCGATGGGTCTCGCGGTAATCTAAATAGGATAAGTGTATTTGGACAAGTAAACGGCGCGTTTCATAAGTCTTTATTTGGTATCACTTGTAAATCGCCGCGGAGAAATTGCGAAAGGTTGTACTTGCACCGGGAACAGTGCGTGCAAACGCTACGGAGAGAGAGAGAGAGATATCGAAATGTCGGAGTCTCGACGCACACGCGAACGAGTCTTCGATAACCATGATAACGCGTGTACGCGCGCATACACAGGCAAATTATCATTGGGCTTTTATTTTTTATACATTTCGATTTTCGATTTTCCATATATTTGCGTAACGAGCGCATACGCATTCGTGCGCGCAACTTTTAGGAGACTTCATTTTATTATGTAAGAAAAATGATCATTCCCCGTGACAATTTTCTCTTTCTATTTTTACCAACAATAAAACGCACGCGTAAGGCATATTAAACTATCTATCGCGCATGAATTTATTGACTTTGGCGGCATGTTATATGTGCGTGTTCGGAGTGAAAGTAAAATGGTGATAAAGTTAATTTTACCTTCTGACAATCCTAGCTTTTATCACATATACACCGTATTTTTTTCCAACCAAACTTCGAGTTCTTAAATCGTTATACAATTCACTTTCATCCTATATGCTGCACAATTGAATTTTATTCGCCACAATTTGTACCGACAACTCCTTTCTCCTACACCCGAGATTTTTATCGTCACTCCATACACGTATACCCGCAGTCCCCAGCATATCACATACTCGACAAATATAGTCGCGCGCGGCCGGCTCCCCACGGTTATTAACGCGCATCAATTTTCTCTCGAAAGGTCCTATTGTCCCTTAGCTCCCATCCTTTACACGAAAAAAAAACCCGCACGCGCCTATATATCGACATCGAAAATCTCAGGGCAAGCGGGGCTGCGCGGCTTTTTTATTTCCAGAAAATATATATCCCCGAACCTCGCGGCAGCTTGTTTATAGCGAGGAAGGAGCGAGCGCGACGGGAGTAGCCGTGGGTGTAGATGCGCCGGAGATTACTCGTTAGCCCGTGGAGTCGCGTGGCCCGTTCCCCACCGCCGCACCAGCGCACCGAGTAAGTGTGTAGTGGAGTGTACGAAGATCAATGTGCCCGTGTGTGTTTGTGTATGTTCGCGAAGAAGCGCGAGCGGAGCGGAGTGGAGCGTATATGTATATACGGCGCAGATCTGATTTCTTTGATCCGATCTCGTCTTTCTCGGCCCGTCTTTCTCGCTGTGTGTGTATGCGCGTGCATGGCTAACGAGGCGCGCCGGGCCCCGTTTGATATATGCGCGCGGCGCTGAAAGGTTTCGTGAAATGTATATTCGCGCCGAGTTAAAGTGGAGTGATTTTGTTGCTCGGCTGTTTCTTTCGTTTTAATGGGTTTTTTGGGAGGTTTTTATTGGTAGTTGAAGAAATAAGGTTATTCTAGGATTATTGATTGATGAATGTTTTATTTATTAAAATTATTTATAAAACGTTTAACCCAACTCTTAAATATTTTATTTAACATTTTTTTGAGTTTTAAATTTAAATCTATTAAATTCAAGTCTATATTGACTTAAATTCGATTAAAAAAATTTTCATTAAATTAAATTTAGTCAACCCATTTTGTATCGTCGAATTGTAGTTATATGTAGTTCTACGTTTTCTCTTAGTTGTTTTTATCTTATCTGCTTATATTATATAGCGGTGACTTAAGCCATATACTTAACAGAAAATAAAATAGATGTAAATACATTTAGAGGCCCAAAGCAATCACCGGTTCCAAAAAAATCTGAGCTACGAAGTTATATCTTTTAGTGTTATAAACAAAATGTACTGTATTCTATAATATTGGATGTTGTTGCAAATATAAAACCTACAAACATTCTACATATATGTACACACATCTTCACCATCACATTTGCGCAGACAACTGCCCCCGTTCCCTCGTGCGCACTCCGCTCTCTATCTTATCGACCGTCATCGATCGAAAATAGAAGACTCTATTATTCAGACCCGGACCTTCGCGCGGGAGTGCAATAGCCCCTGCGTGGCGGCGCGGCTTATCGTCTCCCGCGTCCCTTATCGCTCGCGGCCAGGTGAATAGGCGCGGCGCCGCTGCTGCCGATTCGTCGCGCTCGCGCGCTACACCTGCGTGCCGTGTTGTATAGGTACTGAGAAGAGAGTCGTTTTGCATGGACTGCTCTTATCACGCGTGTATATATATACATATACGGCTGCAGCCAAAATAAAGAACCGGTGCGAGGGAATTTATTCATTCGCGTGACCAGGACGCGCGGGTGTTGGTGTATAATTGTCCGGTGTGGATAAGATAGAGCGAAGTGAGGTGGAGCGTCAGGCAGGTATATTGGGTTTCCATGAGGTGTATAATAGTTGAGTGCAATTTTGAGGTGTTAGGTGTGTGTTAGGTACATTTTCTACGGTATTTTATAATTTTTACAAAATAATATTTGAACTGATTTGATTTTAACATCAAAATCCAATTAAAAATCTCTATAACACACTTCAATTTGTTCGCGTATCAGAACTCCACTTCATGGGCACTACAACCGTTTGCCATTTTATCACTGAACTAAAAAATTGTGATCATCGCCCACGCACCCTCCACAAAACTATCATTCCACTTAATTCACTCGATTCTCACTATACAATTCAATCCCAAAGCCACATATTTTCCACCTCTATCTCTATAATCCAACTCCCCCCATCATAATAACAAAGACCCTACGCATATCCAGAAAGAAAAAAGCCACATATTCTCCACGTTTCAACGACCAAAAATACGCTCTCACTCGAGAGAGAAAGCCGGTGAATCGTAGAATATACCCACTCGACCTCACTCATCGCAACAAATCACCCCATATCCTCTAGAAAAAAGCCCGGATATAAAAAAAAATCCTTTCCCTCCTGGTGATACACGAATTTATACAAGCGAGTCCGAGATGAAGTGCTTATGTGTCAGCGAGCAGAGACAGTGGCCGCACGGCCGCTCGTTAATCCCTGCGCTAGCACACCCAAGCATCAGTTTCTCTGCCGATGGTGTCCATCAGGGGACACGTCGATGACCCAGCGAGCAAGGACTGGCGCGATGCCAGAGACGAATTAACCTAACGAGTGAAGGAGAGATATGTGCATGTGGGTGCATGCGTGAGTATAGGGAGAAGCGAAAAGCTCGTGAGCGATGAAAGCGCGACGTAGATGCGCGGGGATGTGAAGACGATGCTGGGCGTAGAACAGTCCGGTCGTGAGAAATTTGTCGGGAAAAGTAGGTGGTGCATTACTTGGATTCTACGATGTCAAGATTTTTTACCCAACATTGCAGTGCATAAGAAATGTAAATATTATTATTTCTCATAGAGAAAGCTTTGTAACGGTGAAAAAAATTTTCGAGGCAAAAAATGTTCAAAAAGATGTTTTAAGGCGATATATGTGTTTATTTCTTGATTTTGAGAAGTTTTTTTTTCGTGGATGTGTGTGTGTGTGTGTGTGTGTGTGTGTGAGTATGTAAACTTTTTATATCTCCGAAATGCATCGACCGATTTTCGCCGGACAAAAACTATTCTCTTCGTCTCACGAAAAAAAAAATCGGTACCCTGATGGATTTGAGTTTTTATTGATTTTCTTTTTTTTATAACCAAGTTCTATACTCTGCAACGCACACGCGATATCACGGCAATCAACGAAATCACAATGTTAACCGTTGCCAGGTTTTTCGTAGGATAAGCCATGCACGCGCGCGCAGAAAACAGGGCGCAAGTCGGACACGGAATATCACGGGATTCGTTACGCGGCGTGGCCTACATACGCGGCGAATCTAATTGTCTCACTGGGCTACGCCCCGGTCATTATCCGCGCATGCGAGAAAAGAAACATCTCTTCTACGGATAATTAAATCCCGTCGCGATTTATCATTCGCCTGGGATCGCTGTTTTTCGGCAGGTTTTCTGGGCAAGGAAGCAAGCAGAAGATATTTAGTTTTTAGCTGGTGTATTTTCTTATGTTGTTGGTGCATGTGGATTTTTCAAGTGAAATTACCGGAATTAATTAGTGTTTAAGAAAAATCGAGTTTAAATGTTAATAAAATAAAGAAATTAACGGTATTCAATAACTGAAAATTTACAATATACCTATTATAAAAATGAAGAATTATTATCAGGCCTGCTCGAGCTAATTTTCTTACCTTACACTGGGAATTTCACTGTGAGATTTGTAATATTCTCGTCCACTAAGGTGCGGTGAAAATCCCGAGTTTACAAAGTGTTTCGTCGTGTTAAAACATTTACCAAGGTAAATTTCAATTTTCTAAACCTTAAAATTTCGTTAATCCATTCCTAGCTCATTTCATCACCACAAACATCATCGAATCGGCGCGTGCCCCCAACGAGTCTCCGCCTCCTTCGTGCCTCGTTTGTCGTCGTCCTTGGCGCGCGTCTCTGAACGAAAAAGCGAGACAGAGATACTCGCCGGCACACGTCCGTACTGTAGGACACGCGTGTGTCCAGGTGCGGCGAAGACACATAAATCTGTGATTCGTCCGGGGGCGAGCGCCTCCAATTGAAAGAAGTGTAATGCCTTGAATGTGTGTTAGTACGCATGCACGTGAATCGAAGAATACGACGAAACGCGGTTTTATGTTTGGATTCAGGGGCGTGAATAAGCCTGTTCAATGATTGTTTTGGTGTTTGTTATTGCGGTATCTATGCTCGGAGACTAAAACTGAATTGTATATCATTGCCATATATTTTATGAAACCTATTTGATTTATTCATTTCAGAATATTATTTTTCATTTATATATCTCAAGTAGAAAGAAAGACTAGAATTGGTAAGACCGAATTATCTGTTATTAATATAAAGAGAAATTATACCAAGTTTATGAAGTATATTAAAATTTTAAATTATACAGTTGCACAAAATATATATACATAATATAATTCTATGATGAGATTAATAACAAATTTAGGTTTGCCTTAAACGGTAGAAAGATATTTTGGTAAGATTCTTATTATACATATTCGGATAATTCAATTTACGGGCATGAATTATTGATTGGAAGTATATTGATGGTATGTGTTAGAGGCAAGAAATCAAGCTGAGATTTGATGGAAGCAATAATTTAAAATTATATTGAAAAATTTCAATAGACGTCCAAACATGTTTCACAGTTGAATGGAAATGAAAATTATCACCATGGAATGCATTTAGAAATATATATTTGTAATAATAAATTTGTGTGTTGGAAACGTTTACTTATATATCAAGATTGTAAGTAAAAACTTCTACACATATATATCATAAAATTATAACTGAAAAATCTTTCACAACAGCACATATTAATACCCTTATTTGTAGATATTTGCTGAAGCCAAATAAATGTCGAAAATACAATAATACTTGAAACTTGTATAAATTAAAGAGAAACTATATAAAATGAAACACCGAAGACCATCTAAACAAGTACTACGACAAAACTACTGCACCGTAATCCCGCATTAACGCAAAGAAAAGCCTCGGAAAATTAAGTCTTCGCCGACCTCGCACTCTACCTACACCACCTCTCAATCAAATTTTGATCTCTCGCGTGCACGCGTTCGTACACGACAATCGGAGATCTCAAAGCGACCGAAAATCAAGATAAGCATCGAAGGACTCGTCTCTCTCTCTCTCTCTCTCTCTCTCTCTCGTTCTCTCCTCTCTGGAGGAAGCGACGGCGACTGCGCGAGAGCGTTTTCTCTTTTTTGTGCCCGAGAGATGACTGATAAAATTTTCCAACCCCTTTCCAGAGCCGAGGGCAGGAAATTTCACGGGTCTCATTCGATTTTCGACGTCTGGAACGACGAGAGAGGCAGAGGCGCGCATTCCACGGCTAATTATCGGCGCGTTCCTTATTACCGGGGGGTTCCGATCGACCAGACGGATTCCGCTTTTTTTTTCCTTTTTGAAGAGGTGAGAAGATAGGCGGGTCTATAAAGAGTCGGGTTTACGGCTTCATTGGGTTCATTGAATTTGTATGTTTTGAAAAAGGAAGGGAAGATTGGCCGGTTATGGTGACAATAAATGTTTCGGTTAATGAATTATTGGTTTGTCATCATAGATAATATTTATTTCTATTAGTCGGCTTGTCTATTTACGTTAACTCACTTTATAAAACTAAGTGAAAATTTTGAAAGAGCCAATCAGATATATAGAAATGACTGTTCAAAGTACAAAAAGAAGCAATGCTTATTTTAATATTTTCTTGTTTCAATTTTGACATTATTTTCGTAAAGAGATTAAAATAAATTATACTTTTTTTGACTTATAAATCAGTTTACAATTCACAATTGTTCAACTTTCTAAATGATTTAATATAGTACTTCAAGTGATTATGCTTCACTTGGTTGCGGATTTTTCACATTATTATTCATAATTAGAGAATACATTCACCGTATCTTCAACTAGGAACTTCATTAGAACACCTCCTATTTATACTTCATAAAGACTATTTCCATAACAGTACCTCACATTCCTTCCATTCGTCAAAAAAAAAAAAAAAAATCACTGACGAGAGATTCTTGAAACTCAGCGGCACTACATTGTCTCCGGTAAACACTAATAAAACACTCGGGATTTACGCGAGTTCACATTCCACAGCCCACGTCTACGCCTATAAGATCGAGTACACACCGTTTCTCACACCTAGCTCGTTCACAGTAGCCCCGCGCGATAAGTTGGCGTCCTAGGAAACGATTTGGTTGGTAATCGCGAGATTACGAATGTGGACACGTTATGTTTACGTTGCAGGTGCAGTCGTGAGTCACTTGCAAGTTGCAAGTACGTTAGATCAATGCGGTTTTGTGTAAGGATGGATATGACGTGGCTGGTGTTTTTTGTACTTCATGCTCTTTAAAAATGAATAAGTGAAAAGTGGATCACTTGTGCCAAAAAAATGAAAAAATCAACTTATTCTTTAGCGAATATTGACTAAGTATTAGTAGATTTTGTTTCACTTACTTGTCCAAGTGAACGGTTCTTCACTTATTCATTTTTGAAGTGTAAGTTTTTACTGAAGATTCTTCATTGAGGTTAAACAAATGCAAAAAATTTTTTCAGTACGTTAGATATCCGAAATTATTTCAAACACCATAAATTATTTGATAAGAGACGAAAAAATAAACGTCCAATCTTTAGCGATAATCTAGACAATACTGTCGAAATTTCGAGCCTCATAAAGCACCAGATAATCCAAAAAGCCCTACTTTAAAATGCAACCGGACGTGAAATTCAATTAAACGCACTCGGCCACTATGGGAAACAGCGTGCAATAAATACAATCGACGCCCTCGGAAAACAGTTGCATAATAAATAATTTAGAAGGGAACTGCCCTTCCGACCCACTTAAGATAACATTAATTGCGTTAACCTCCATAATGAGCTACTACCGCAAGCTGCTCATTGTGATTATTGCTCTTATCGATGCAGCTCTTCAGATTGTATAATTTTGAATGCAACGACGCGTATATAGCTTGCATAGGCGGAAGTCCTGTACAGAGAAAACGAGATCGAAAGGTCCTATATAAGCCAGAGGTTCAGACTGACGCTTTGTGTGTGTACAGTCAAGGCTACTCCTTCAGGTAGAGATTCAGGGACTCGATATTGACATCCTGTCGGCAGTTGTTAGCTGGCCACGAGATCCTGATCGTATTTGAGAATGGACCCGTGGAAATTAATATGCTCCGTTGCGGCGGCGGTGACAGTTTTGTCAGTTTTGTCAAACATCGGTCAAATTTTATTTAGTTTCAGGATGTTTGGAGGGATGATAGAGATGCTTGTGGTTTTTAACAAGCTTGTACTTTTAGTGAATCTTTATGCTTCAATTATCTTTTCTGATTTAATTAATTGACGACGTGGTTCTATTTAAACTTTAATATTAAATAAATATAATGAACAAAAAATAAAAACTATAAATTGAAAGATTTTCATATTATGTTTCATTAATACGATAAAACACCTATATTTTTTAAAGTTCTTATAGTTTTTAATAGATATAAAATTGATTGCAAACTAACAAATTCACAAATAGTTACGAAAAGTAATAAAATTCTTTTTCACGAACTTTCAGATCAAAACATGTCCGCCCCCAAGACCGTTCCAAATTACTTCCGAAAAATCGCACAAAGTCTCGAGCCTCCTTCACGGAATCCACACATTCGAAAGCAATTAACAAACTCGGCCATCGAGCAAAAAACGCAGCGTGTAATTCCGCCTCTTTGCAGACACGCGCGCACACACAACGTTGTCCATGAAATCGAGTCGCATCGGTAGCGCGAGTTACGCAAAAGGCCTTAAAACTGACAATAAGAACGCATCCGCTCTCTGTCCTCTAGAAAGGCATTCCCCGGTCACAGAGAAAGGCGCGTCGCACACAGCTGGGCGTCCTTTTACCGGCGCCGAAAAATTCGACGGAAAAAGGGCGGCGGCATTTCCCCGGGCGCGTGGCCACCCGGTCGCATAAATTGCGCCACAATTAGAGGCTGCGCGAGCGCGCGCGGTGTATTTACACAGGGGCCGCCGGTCATTGTGTGCCATTAGGCCCCGTGCTCACTTTTTTTCGGAAGGAAGAGGAGAAAGAGAGAGGGAGAGAGGAAGGA
Source organism: Torymus flavipes (assembly GCA_030522905.1). Taxonomy (NCBI): domain Eukaryota; kingdom Metazoa; phylum Arthropoda; class Insecta; order Hymenoptera; family Torymidae; genus Torymus; species Torymus flavipes. Next base: position 47,332 of record JAPYZO010002551.1, on the reverse strand, counting down.
CTTTCTTTGGGAATTTTCAGCTGGACAGTACTTTGTCGTGCGATGGAAGACGGATCTGTTTTGAGGGTGACAAAAAATTATGTGAAAGTCATTCTTGCGACGCTGACAAAGATGCATATGGCGCAAGAAAGTGGCGGTTGCACGGACGCTAGCGCGCGGGGTGTGAATTCGGGGTGGGGCGGAATTCTTCGCGCCGGTTTTGTGCCGAGTGGAAGAAAAATCGGCGTGTAATTTGGTGCGAAATATTGGTGTACGGGGAAAGAGGAGTATTCGAAAGTTCGGTAGTTTATACATATATTTTGGAGAGAAGAAAAACAAATGTGGAATTTGTGTAGATGGGAAACTGGGTGTTCAGTTTTGCTTGGAAATATGTCGCATTGAAAATTTCGGCTACTTCTATTTTTAGTTTTATTTTTAAAGAAAAGCTATTTTTGTACAAATGAAACAGATGTCAATGAATGGTTTATTTATTTAATAATATGATTTTTAGTGTCACGAGCAAAGTCTCCATCGACGTTCCATAACGTACAAAACGGGAAAATGATAACTAAAGCAAAGTTTAAAGTTAATTTACAATCAACAATTACTGCTCAAGAGTTCTTCTAACCATCCCACTTAAAGCATCGCAATTCGAAATAATTAATCTTGATCAGTATCAACCTAATGAAAGATTCGAGAGCCCGCACTAGACTCCAAGAAATCATTTATCACCGTTTCTCGATCAACCATTCCACATCCCAATACCATTACCGCGAAAATTCGGCAAACAGACATCACAGTCGGTATACGGTCCAAAGGGCCTGAAAGAGTAGGCGTAGTGCGAGCTCATTTTTTCGCCATTCGACCGATGATCATCACCGCATCATCGACAAATCGCTCGCTCGCTTGCTGCGCTTTGTCTCGCACCGCAGCAGCCGACGCCGCTTTTGACTCCACCCCCGAGAAAAATCGGAACAATGCGAGGTGGCCTCGGTGTTGTATCATGCCTCGGATGGTCGCGCGGAAAAGCTATTTTTCAGCGCAGCGGGAGAGCGGTCGTTAATGATGGATAAACGACTGTATATTGGATTTATGTAATAAATGAAGTTTTTATTAACTTTGATGTGAATGAAGGTTAGTGGGTTATGGGGGTAAATATTGGGGGTCGGCTGACTTTGATGATTGTAGGTGGGTTTCTGAAGTATTATAAATGGTTTAAATCCTGTTTCCTTTTTCTTTTCTTTTTTTCAAATATAAATATAGTGAGAGGATGTAGAGAAGAGATGTAAAGAGAATAGTTACATAGAAAGAATAACAGTATTTTATTATTGTTTCACTTATAATAAAATATAAAAAAAATAAAATATAAAATTAATAAAAATACTAAATGATATGACCAATTCCAATTATGCATCTATATTATTAGAAAAAGGTTTTTTTTTATGATAAATTGGTATAAAAATGAATAAAACAATTACTATAATACAGCTAGAATATTTCATTACATACGAGTAAAGATTCCATTTTATTTTTAAAACTCGTGATGACATCACGTTTCAACTCAACTATTTAAACTCAAAAATCCAAAATTAAAAACCAAACATATTTTTACGTTACAACTTCTACCATAAGATACTCGGAAAAGGAGCAACAATTCTCGTGCGTCATCGGACGAGCAGAGCGGCTGTTGAAAGGATTGGTAGCTCGCTAACACGGGAGGTCCAATTAAGACCTCTCAATTAGCGTATCTTATCGCGCGGCTGCTTATCGGCCTATACGGGGCGACAGGTGTGCGCGCTTGCATTATAAAAAGGGCCGCGCGGCCACTACTCATCTCTCTCCCGCGCGCGCAGCCTTTTTAGCCCCTACATTATACCGGGTGCTGCATAAATGTGTGTGTATATGTGTAGAGAAACATGGCTTTTTCGGAGAAGCTGCTCGAGCTTATCGAGAGGTCAGGTATTATGAGGTGGTGGATAGTATGGGTGTGTGTTAGGGTAGATTATACGTGTTGGTTATTCGAGTTCGCGTGGTTTTTATGGGACTTCTGGTTTTGATAAAGTGCATTTCTGGATTGTGTCTCTAATCGGGGCGCTACAAAGTGTTTCGAAGAAAAAAAAAAATAAAAGGTATATTTAGGAGATATTTAGGAGGTATTTATATTGTCTCGCTCTTGTAAATTCTTAAAAATTTCTCTCTTGTCTTGGTCTTGTCAGTCAATATGAAAAGTATTATTGTCTTGTCTTGAAATTCTTGTTGATATTGGAGATACGCGGAATATGCAACAGTAAGCAAGTCGCTTATTCAAAAAAGGCTGAAACTCAAATAGCCGGGGGATGCGAGATTCGCGTAGAAGAGGAAGGTACGCAAATGTGAAATACTAAGTTTTTTTAAATAATTGACTTTAACTGTCGCCCATCTCCATAGATCTCTTTTTTTGCAAGGACCTCGTGCACCCCCTAGGTATTTGGATTCAGACCTTTTTAAATAATTCACTGCGTTAAAAATGTCCTTAAATTTAAGAAATTTTAAAGTTACAAATGTTACTGACTTTTAAGAATAATTTAACTGAACGTAATTTAATTTACATCCACTAAGTTTAATACAAAAACAGTAAAATTTCGGTAGAAGTATAAGTAAATGCCAAATTTGAAATTTGATTTTTCCCGCTATATATGCGCCGCCGACCAGTGCCTGGTTCGTGCACCCTCTCCTTGTGGCCTCACGTACCTAAGTAATTTCATTAGAGATGATAATCGTCCGCTTTATTCACGATAATTTTCCTATTTATATATTTTCCTGTAAATTATTACAATCAGAAAATGTAAAGTTATTTTCAAGACAAGATAAGATTCTTGACATTACAATCTTGATATTGTATCGAAAACTGTATATAAATATTGCATCGATTATTGTCTTCAATATTGAGACAAGTCAATACAATATCAAGATTAATCTTGCTATATCGTGCAGCCCTACTCGTCCTTATATTGTTAGATGCAACCCGATCCTCCACATCATTTTGTTCGTCGTATGCACACGTAACAGTACTACAGCAGATGAAATTGAAAATTTAACTTTTTTACAAACAAATGAAGGTTAGACATTCTTTTTCTAAATTTACACGTGTTTATCTATCACTGATTACTATACTGTTACGTGTGCATACGACGAACAAAATGATGTGGAGGATCGGGTTGCATCTAACAATATAAGGACGAGTGGAATAAAGATGTGCAAATAGGCATTGGTAGCTCAGAGGATGCAAAAACGGTCCGGGGTTCGAGTACACTCCGAGTCACAACATGCCATTGTTTCATCGAGTCCTCCGACATTTATTTATTTATTTATTTGCCAGCTCTCACTCTCAACACTAATCTCACGTACTAATTTGTTGAAAAAAAATCGTCCCCTATATGTAAAATCATGTTTTGATTAATTTTTTTTATTTTTCATTGTTTTTACTTCAATTTTGGATGTTTTTTAAATATTCATTTAAAGCATTGAGCGCAATCTTTAACAAAATTGTAAGAAAGGGAGAGAGAGGGAGAGAGAGAGAGCTGCAATTAATTAAAAAAAATTTATCGAATTAATGCAACTGATAATATTTAATTCACCTTATTAATTCCAAAGAATAAAGTTTATTAACATATATAACGACTACACTTACACGTCAAATAAAACAACATTTACACTTTAATCACCACTACAATTGACTCCATCTACACCCTCCAATCAATCACCGTAGCAACATTATTCCATTTCCACGCCACTCATCTCCCATTGTCCACCTCACGATTCACAATTACTCCTTAACGACTCGCAATTACTCACCCCTTGGACTTTCCCTGATTTTCGCACCCCGATTTCGCACGCGCGCTCCCTCTCTCGACCGCTCCTAGTACACGTCATTCCGCGCAATCGCTTTGCCTTCGAGCGTCCCACCGTCCAAATACTAGGTACTACACACGCGCGCGCCCTTAAAAAGGTCCTCTCAAGAGTTCCATAGAGCGCGCACGCATAATACTTCCGGCACTCGCTCGACCAGTCGCGCTAAGAAGCCGAAAAAAACAGCGAGAGCAATGATGTAGTTCGAAGGGAATTTAGATCCGCTGCAGAGATAAGCAATGCCATTGCCCGAGAGGAATTGAAGGGGAGGAAGTGAAGGAGATCCTTTTTTCTCGCCGCGCGCGTGTGTGTGTGTGATTTTGGGATGGAGGAGAGCGCGCGAGTTGAGAAGAAAGTTGCGCGCGCGCGCGTCGAGGGTGAGACGCGAGAAGGAGAAAGGAAAAGGAGCCGGACGATTTTTTTATTCGTTGTTTGATGGGGAGTCCTTGCGACTCGCTCTTGAAGGAGTCTCGGGCGTCGATGGGCTCAACGGTCGCTTGGTATTGAAGTGGCGCACGTACGAGGTAAGCGACGTGGATTGGGGGTTTTCCTAGGCGGTCGGGTTCTTTTTTTTATCGATGGTTGCATCAGATTTGTCGTAAGCTTCGTATTGAAAGTATTTAGTATTAAATTGAAAGTTTTTGGTTGAATAGGAGAATGTTAAACGTATAAGAAAGATTTTATATTATACTTTTATCGTCATACAACATTGCACGTGTTTCTTATAACTTACCTGCATTCGATGTAATTATTTGTTAATTAATAGTTTTTACTTACCAAATAAAGAAAGGTTCGGCATGACGAAAAAATATCAGAGACAAAAAATGTTTAAAAACATGTTTTAATAATAAGGTTTTAGTGAACTTCATGACATTACTTTCATATAATCAATCATAACTTATGATTCGGCTCATGCAAAAAGAGTCCCTAGATATACGAAACTTCCATGGCATACACTTAAGGTCCTTTTTTGAATGAACCCATTCATATACTTTCATGATTTTTTATAATGTTTTTTTATAGATCTAATTTCTGTTTATTTTTGTGTTAACTTTTCTTTTTATTTTTAAAGTAGCATTTTTTTATACATAGCCAACACTTCTTTTAAAATAATCTCTAGTATTGAAGTAAAAATTTGTAAAATTATAAATTAAAACATTATGAACTTATTAATTAATTCTCTGAATAAATTAACAAATAAAAATATTATTCGCAGAAAACAATTTGAAAAAAGGAAATACCTATGTTCATTTACCAATCAAAAGCCAAATGAAAGGACCAAAAAATCAAAGCCGCACATTCAGCTGGAACTCAGCAGCAGAAGTCGTAAGAACAAATAACGAGAAATGTCGTTCACACGCTGATAAATCTCCACGTAGTATATAGAGTCTGCTAGCGGCGACAAATCCCGCGCGGGCTAAAGTGACCCCACGTCTGGACGATCACTCGACTGTGTACCCTCGATGCCTGTGTACGCATACATATACGCACACATCGACGTATACATATAGGACGGTGGTCGCCCTAATGCGTCGTCGATCGTGGAAGTACAAACACGGCGAAGGGCCGACGATGATATTTGAAAAGATGTTTGATTTCGCTTTTCACTGCCTTCCTCTTCACTCGAGCCGCCGCTGCCGCCGCCACTAGAGGACGAAATCTTTGTGCGGACGCGATTCACGATCAGAATCACGTCATATTTCGGTCTCTCGCCCCCTTTTTCTTTCTTTCTTTGTCAGAGATGTGGAAATTCCTCGTAACTGTACCGAGGGCAGGATGTAATATATGTTTATGTGGTGTATCCGCGTTCGGTGCGACTCGATAAGAAAAAAAAGAAGGTCTGGCAAATAAATCATTTGTGAAATATGTATTTGTTTATTTTTTTCTTTTTTTCATAAATGTGTGATCAAGTTAATCTTGTCAAGGTTCAAAGTATGAAGAGACGCTAAATATTTATTCTCAATGTTAAATAGAGCTAAGTTGTTAAGTTACAGTAGAATGGTGCAAGAAGACATACATTTATTACATCAAACGAAATGACGTATCACAAGATTCGTTATCAAAGTATATATAAAAGTAAATCAGAATCCGAGACACAGACTAATTACTATATCGTTATTCAAAATAAATAATACTATATACCATATATCTATATAAAAATCTAATAAATATAATCAAACGAAAAAAAACACTATAACTATAATTAAATTATTATATATATAGTAGAGCTGTGAACAAAAATCAAGACTACGATCTAGTTGAAAGTAAACCAGAAAAATCGGACCATGCAGTTTGGCACGTGAACGTAGGAAAAGGACAGACGACACACGGCGCGCGCGCCTACGTATATATATACATACGTGTGCGAGGGAGAGCGAAAAAGTAGAATAGTAGGACTCGAGGGGGGAAGCAGAGTGAGCTGGCGGTGGTGTATATATATACTATATGCGGTGTGTACAAGAGAGAAAAGGTGATGATAGTGGTAGTGGTGGTGCATATACAAAGGCAATAAAGAAACACACAAGAGTCAGTTTTTTTAGCAGTGTATGAGCGTGTATTTGACAGTGTTCTTTTTTTCATCTTCTCTCTCTCTCTCTCTCTCTCATTCGTTCACTCTCTCACTCAATCTTACGGCGGCGGCACACAGACACAGTATAGACGTTCAAGAACAATTCGCACACGTTGTTGTTGTTGCTGTTGTTGTTATTGTTGTTGTTATTGTTTGCGACTTGGCGTTTATTTACTTTATTTATTTACGATTTTTTTTTAACTTTTTTGGGGAATGTTAACTTTTATTGCTAGCTCTGCGCGACCGGGCGAGCCGTGCTCGTTTTTCTCCCTCTCCCTCTTTTCTTATACCTCCGACGTTTGCGTTCTTTATTGCTTCTCAGATCGGCCTCGATCACCGAATACATCTATGTATGCATATGCATATATGTATAGATATATATGCGTGTGGGTATTATATTCGAGCAACGCTCCCCGCGTTGGATGCGACGAGTCGTGCGTACGTGTTGTATACATATAATATATATTTTTATATGTTCCTTCTCTCGTTATAAAATAATTTAATACTGTAGAGTGTCTTTTCATTTCTTACTCGCGCTTCTTTCTTTCTCTCTCTCTCTCTCTCTCTCTCTCTCTCTCTCTGAATGTCTGTCTGCCTCTCGAATTCGCGACTCCTCACTGCTAAACTTTTATCAAAGAGCTTATAATACAACTTAAAACGGTAAAACTAGGATCAGTCGTGTGCGCAGCATGCGTATATAATATGTATACGGCTAACTGCATGCCGCGAGGATTTCTTAATTTTTTTTTTCTTCTTCTCTCGTCTCTCGATTAATATGTATATACTCGAACATATCTAAAGCCTAACGCACGTATAATTAATTAATTAATCTTACAAACGCCACGTATACGTGTAAAGTAAATGTACAACACGTCAATAAATTAGCGTTAGTCGGTAAATAAATAATACATCGCTCGAGTTTGTCTGATTCTTTCTCGAAGGTTTGAAGGAAAAGCGTGACGGCCTATCGGATCCTATCGCACTTGTCATACTCCAACTACCACCTCAATTATTATTATTTATTATTATTATTATACTCGTGTATAACGCTATACGACAATGTTTCTGTAACCGACAGATGCGAACAGATCCGAGCCCACTCAACTCTACAAACCGCTAATTTCTCCTCGTGTATAAAAAATCAGAGAGTGTTTTGTAGTGTGCATGTGGTGTGTGTATGTGTATGTATGTATGTGATCAAACCGCATCTGAACGTTGCCAAAACACGCTTGTCGTCTTCGGCTTTTCCAACCGCGAAATGTGTATGGGATTCGCTGTGAGAATATTCGTCGCCCACCCCCTCGACAATTATTAGTCTCGTCGTGTGTGCACGATCAGAGCACGCCCGGGTACATCGACACATCGATTTTTTTTTTCGTTTAGTGGGTAACGGATTATCTATGCCTCTATATTACAGCGCGAATAATGTAGGTGTATCTCACATGCTCTCTCTCGCTCTCTTTCTTAACATTCTTTTTTTTTGTATTTTTTTTTTATTATTATGTTTGTATTTTTATATTTCATCGTATGTTATTTGTTGTTACAATCGTCGTATCATCGTCGCACCGGTTCCCGTTATATCATCATAACTGTCTCATTCTCATTCAGCAGCATCCTTATATCATACCTTTTCATCATCATTAGTATTATTATTATCATCATCAGCATCATCGAGTGTCTCTAACAAGTCAGTATTAAATATCTTACAATACACATCATCTTTTCATATATATTTATTTATATATAATATTTATATTTTACCTTTTTGTGTTTCTTATTATTCATTTTTTTTTCTTATTAAGTTATACTATCTATCTAGGGTAGTCAGATTCATCATCTCTTTCTCTTATCTAGTTATCTTTCGTTCGCAATTCATCAATTACCAACGTGTCTTTCTCTTATCAATTTCTCCGAATCTTTCTCTCATTACTCCTCACTACTCCTCCTCCTTTTTCGATATTTTTTTTCATGTTTCTCTCTTTGTTTCTTAGTCGCCAGAATTAGTCGATGGCAAATGTAAAAAAAAGGAATCTGTGACGTTCGACTCGCAGCCAAGTCATTCGTCAATCGAGTTGTTCACTCGTTTTTGAAGTGTTTCTTTTTTTCGGCTTTTGCTTCTCCCCCACATCATCATCCCCTTCCACCCGCATCGTCAGTTCATAATATGTATAAATTCCAATGCTTGCAATATACGAAGGTGACAAGAGATATTAAGGTATACGAAACGAGTTCATCCTCTTTTTTATTTGTTTTCTTGTTAAAGTTTCTTTAATTTGTACACTTTTTTTCTTTTGAATATTTGTAAAAATACAAGTCTCATTTGGTTATACATTCCTCTCTCTCTCTCTCTCTCTCTCTCTCTCTCTCTCTCCTCTCGCTCTCTCAATCTTTCGCTCTCTTTCTTTCTCTCACTCTTTCTCTCTCGCTCTCTCAACAATCTCTCTCTTCGAATATATGTGTCTCGACGCGCTCTCGACTTCGATGACTTGCCTCCGAGCTTGCCGATGAGTTCGCGATATTTTGGCGCTCGACGAAAACACATTTCCGCCCGTCTCTGAGCTGTCTGCCTCTCTTTTTTCTCGCCTCGCGAGGCGCCACCTTTCCATCTCTCTTTCTCTCCTTTTCTTTAGCAACTGCCCCGGCTACCTCTTCCCCCCTCTCCTTCCATCCTGTTTCCCCTCTTCCTCATCTGTCTCGCCGCATCGACGAGCTGGAAATTTTTGTGTCGAAGCGCACTGACAAGAGATTATGTTTAATACACATACAAAAAACGAGTAGATTAACTTTTAGAGGTGGCGTTACAATACCGTATTACAATACAATTACATTACAAGTTATATTAGTAGTTTTCTGTTATTAAATTATAAGCGTCGTTCTTACGTTTCTTTAACTCCTTCGTAATCTCTCTCTCTCCCTCTCTCTCTTCCGTTCTGCTTCAATGTTCAGCTGAATATTAGTATATTTTAGGTTTCTTTTAGCATTGCGTGATTTTGCAGTTGCATGTAATTCATCAGATTCGTTCTAAACTTCGTCATGTTCCTCTCGATGTTTCATCTTAAAAATCCGTATCCATTCAATATACATATATATATATAGGTATAGATAAAAGAAAGTCTACGCGTGAAATTGTCAAAATACGTTTTTTTACGATTCAAAAAATATACTTCAGTTAGCAAGTATCGAAGTCATCTAGCTTATAGAACTTAGGATGCACGTGTATGGACATTTTTCATAGAAATATCAGGACTTTTCGGCACGCATCGATAGGAACACGAGTTTCGATTCTGCCCTCCTCTCTCGCAACATCGATTGTTCCGACAGGATTTACTACACTTTCCATTCATTTTTCTCATTTGCCTCGTTAATTCTTCATCAACGATATTTTTTTTTTTTGCTTTTATACAGATCAAACAACGTATCGCAACGCCTGGGGCTTTCTGCGCGTACTCTCTAGCCATGTCATCATCTCACGAAAAACGAGCGCTAAAAGAGAGATATATAGATAGTTGCCGTCTTAGATAGTTTGAGTATTATCAGATATATTGTAGTTGGAGGATGAAAGCCTGGTAACAGATTTGGGTTTGGAAAAATTTTCGAGTTCTAGGTTCTGAAACCTGCCGTATCCAGGTTCAGGATCTTAAAAAGGTTCTAGGTTAAGTTAACAAAAGCAGTGTAGGTAATAAGATAAAATTTTCAACTTTTATTAAGTAAGTAAACGTGTTTTTTTTTGTAATGGCCATTTATTGAAGAATTCATCTGGACCTGTAAAATTAATGTACCTAATAATTTGAATATTATAAGCAGATGACAGTTACATTACAATATACTTTATGTGAGCAATGGATACGTCCAGCAGAACAAATCAATAATTAGCCACAAAATGAAGCTTTCATCAGAATGTAAAGAGGTTGCACGTTGAATGAAAAAGAATGTAACGCCAATGTGTGACTGTTGACAAAAATTTCGCTCACCAATTCAAGTGCTCATGTTTATTTTGGTGTCTGACTCTCTGATATATATATAATATATAATAGCTAACTAGGGAACTGGAAGATAAAACAACTAGGATTCACACAGTTTTTTAAGCTATAAGGTTTGTTTCGTTTATTTTTATAAAAAATTTTTTTTCAACGACCGTCCTAAGGAATCGGCTTGGACTCTGACATTGTGATCTTTCGTCGTTTTCGTACTTTATTTTATTTTTCTTCATATAGTTTTATTTTTTTAAATTGTGCGCGTAGGCCACCGGCTTGCATATAACGGAAGCGTCGTGTGGTTCAAATAAAAAAATTAATTTAATATAAAAATAAAAAAGATTCAATATGCATACACTCGAAGCACGAACAAGATTTTCTCAATACACATATCTCTCTCTAAAACGTTAAAGTAGAAAATTTTGATTAGCATTGTTACTCATTATTACTTTTTTTATTCGTTAACAATCAGACTTCAAGACTTGTTTCTTTGTTTTTTTTGCTACTACGATCTAGTGTAAATACATTAGTCGAATGTTTCTCATTTTGCTCGTTTTAAAAAATCTCTACACGGCATGTGTGCCTTCTCTCAATCGTGCTTTGAATGCTCTATATATATATATAATATGTCAATGAAAAAGAGTCGCGTATTACTATAGTTTTAAACATAACAATAATGTACAATGAGAACCGACTGACGTCTATATATATACTGACTGTTGTGGGAGAGAGAAAGAAATAATAAAAGGACAGAGAGCAGTACATTAAGATTTGTTTTTTCTTTCTTCACTTCTTATTTTCTCTTTTTTTTCATCTTCATCGTACGTACAAGGATAAAGGAAGGATGTCTCTCGGGTAAAGTCTCGGCTTTCGTAGTACCTAAACGTGATTTCAATAAATAAGCTACCTAGGGAGCGATTCTTCATGTATAATAATTTTCTTCCATCATAATTATCGTCATCATCATCATCGTCGTCGTCGTTTTTTTTTGTCGTATCGTCTTACTCATTTATTTCTCTCGAGAAAGGGGTAGGCGCTCCTTTAGGCGGTGACCTTGCGAGATTAAGAAACCCACGATGAAGGTGTGTGCGCGTCCCTAGCGCGCACGCGCCCGTTGTACGGATTCCCGTTGGTCTGTTTCTCTTTTTTTTATTCTCCGACGACAAATGCGTCGTTCTCTCCTCTATTTTTTTTTTAAGGCAAATTCGATCGTGGGGGTCAGACTGCGCGCGATGGCCACTGAAAATCCGTGCAAGGGATGTGCGCGCACCTGAAACCCCGCGAGAAAAGCCGGATAGAAACTCTCTCTCTCTCTCTCTCTTTCTCTTTCTCTCCCCTGTCTCAAGCGACACGTTGTGTGACACTGCGATTCGAGAAATTTTTTGTTAATCAAGTCGGTCATCGTGGTGCGTTTCTTAGGTCTAGCGAGTCACCGCCACGTTATATCGTGTACCTAACCTAGTAATACAGTCTGCGATTAGCGTCCTAAGGATTAAGTTCATTTTATCGGTAATGTAATATATTACACGCACTCGCACGCGTCTATCGGCACGTTTAATACATGCGCACACAACAAAAACGACACTCGCATACACATTCAGTTTTTTGCGTTAAACATTATACTTTGTTCGAGCGGACGCGCGCGCACTCCTCATTCGAACGATCGGCGCGAGCGACGTCTGTGATTCTAATGTCATGAATGAAATGTAGCCATCGCTGAGATATACTTTTAAGACGATTAATGAAATATTGCTCTGGCAACAACAGCGCAATTGAAACCGAGATTCGATCGTGCTGTCCAAATCCTCAAAATTCTTATATAAAAAATTACTTATGATTCATTAGTTTGATTATTCTTCTCATTATCTTAGCAGCCCGATTGCTGAAGTCATACAAGATTCAATATTTAGGTCGACTCACAAGCGACTTGAGCAGCACGAGCAAACGGCCCACTTCTCGTTTCCCAGTGACCCCACCTCGCGTCTCTTTGGTCGCTCGTCGTTCCGCGATTCGAATGAAGAGCTCTCGCGCTGTATACCAATCGCATTGTCGCATAGACGCAATTATATAGTCCCGAAAAAAAATTGTCGGCAGCATATATATCAGGCACACACATACAAACAACTGGACGACACTCATACTCTACAACTTTTTTAGGCGGCGTAATAGCACAGCGAGCGAGTTTTTCCACATCTTTTTTTTCTCAACTTTTTTTTATACTTTTGCGCGGCGCGTGAGCCCTACTTTTGTGAGCGGGGAAAAATTATTAGTACACAGCGCGGCGCATTTCGCGCACGCTCGCACGCACGCACCGACGTTTTTTTCTGTTTATACTTTTAACTTGCTTTTATTGTTTGCTGATATCGCGCAGCGCTTTATTGGGGTGCAAGCGCGCAATTGTAGCGTGGAATCCTTTCGAGGTCTCGCAATCATACTCAGAGAAACAACCTTCGGGATGAATGACGTTTCTTTTTTAATGTTTTTTTTTTCTTTCTTTCGTTAAAATTGTATTGAAGATGATAAAGAGTAAAGAAAAATAGATATATTCATACTTACGAATTTTACGGTCATGAAGCTTGATGCGCAAAAATTGTGCGTCTCAATACTCATGACTGCGTGTGTTGGGAGCGTAGTAGCGTCCCAACGGCAAGTATTATAATTAAGGCTAAGGGAGTGAACTAAATTTTTTAGTCAGGTACATTTAAGATGAAGATCAATTAAAAATTATATTTAAAAATACGTAAAAAAGATTTAAATGGTATGGTACAGGCCTTGCATCTCTGAGTATTTGCAAGTTTATTTGGTGTTTTGTTCACTTTCGCGATTACAATATTATTATCATATCGACGGGATTTTCTTTTTTTTCCGGAAATAATGAGGCAAGTACAGTGTAAATGTATGGGCGGGGTATCGGGAGTTTCTCGAAAAACTGCGTGTAATAATCACTTATTTACAATACTTCGTATTCAATTATTATGGATAAATGTAAGGCTCTCCTCGTATTTACAATTATATAATTATAAACAGAATAGTTTAATGGTCGTCTACACGCTAAACATAAGTAGTAGAGTATTTTAAGTTACATAAATACATTGCATATAAGTAATACGACTTTTCCTCGATGGGGCGCACGTGTGTTGGGTTCTCTACCGTTGAGAACACGCGTTTGAACCTTATTGCTGTCTCGAGGTGTACAACTCGTAATTATATTATAATTAATTAATAATAAAGACTCCGTTTCAATCAATCGCGACGTTTCCTCTCTATGTGTGTTGTGACTCGTGTGTAATGTGTGTGGACAAACGACACTTACGACGATGCCAAATACGAAATATCATAAATAAATGGTTACAATAAATATATGTATAGCGCGCGCTTTCTCTCGTTGGAACATATATAATAATTATACAAAAGAAATACTCAGCAGCAGTGTTTGTGTGTTTATCGTATATGTGTGTCCTTGTGTTTCGATTTTAAAAACGAACGGAATGAAGTCGTGGAAGTGCGCGGACCCGAGCAGAAATTCAAGATCGGCTACAACATAATGTCCGTTGGTCCATTTACTGGCCGTTATTACAATTCAATCAGCGTGTTCAGCACTGAGTTTCATTCCCCCCCGTTTCCCCCGAAAATTATAACGAGTATTCATCAACCTTGGTGTTTGTATTTTTTGTTTTATTTTACTTCTTTATTTAAGACAACATCGATGAAAGATTTATTTATGAAAATATTTGACTACTGCAGCCAGTATATGAAACCTTATTGTCAAGAATATTCGTTTCTTATGCTGCGTACACCAGCCAAATTGTGGCCACACTCGGAAAAATCATTCGCGTCCCCGGCGCTCCTCGGCACTTCAGAGGATGCAGCAATGCAAATAAATAGATATTATTTTGATTCAATAGGATATTCGTATATATAATTACGGTGTAAATTCTTTCGAGAGGATTCATCATCATCCCCTGTCTCAAGACCATCGAATCGCGAGAACTATTTTTCCGGCTGTAACCACGTCCATTAATGGCTGATTCATGTTTCTGTCTAAATATTTCATACGATTGTCACATCCACAAAATGCTAGAGCCCAAAGCAGAAGGAACGCGTTGTTGTCAACTTGGCTCACGCTCGTTCTCCTTCGGTCGAGTCTCCCACTGGTCATATACAATATAATATATAGTCATCTAAGTAAGCGATATATCACCAAGTTGATGAACACATGACGAAAGGCAAACAACACGCGCGCGCGTTTATGGGATATAGCACACACACACACACACACACACACACATACACGCGCACACACATACACACACGCGCGCATATTCTCTCGATTTGAAAAATTGGTGTTGACTCGCGCGCGAAGGAGCTTCCTACATTGTATACAATTATTATTATAGCCCCCGCGCGTCGTTTATTTTTTTTGTTATTACTTCTTTGTTTTTCTTTATAATGGGCTAATACCTATTATAGATCGAACACACACACGCACACACGCGCGTAAAACACGACAACGGAAGTTCGCCTACTACTTCCCCGCTCTCGAATTCTGCTCGGGAGGATGCCGGCGACGACACAATATTTTGCCGGTGGGGTAATACATGGTGCGCGCGACGCTGCTCATCATCGTCATCCTCGTCGTCGTCGTCGTCGTCCTCTTCGATCATCATCATCATCATCATTATAATCGTCATCATCGTCGTCGTCATCATCATCTTCGTCGTCAACTTCGTATTCATCGTGGAGAGTCTCGTGGGTCTCACGTGTGAGGCAGTCTTGATCGACGAGCTCGCGGGCTCAATACTTGCTCGCCTCGACGAGGAGGCTACTACTGCTGCTGCTACTACTGCTACTACCTCCGTGGTGTCGTCTCCTCGTCGACATCGGGTTCCACTGGCCATTCGCGTGCCGGTGGCGATGGCGCAGTTGTTGCTGCTGCTGCTGCTGCTGCTGGTGCTGGGGCTGGTGGGGTACGAGCTTGGCGAGGCTCGGGCTCTCCGACACCAGCAGATTCTTCGTGGCGCGCAGACCGCTGGCGTAGAGCTTTCGCTGCGAGTTGCGCAGCTCCGTTGATGAGGATGACGACAAAGGTCGCAGTCGATGCTGCTGCTGATGCTGCTGCTGCTGAGGCTTCATGCCACCTTTGTTCGAGGAGACGATGCTGTTGTGATGCTCCACCACGGCGTACGGGTTGAGCTTGAGGAAGTTGTAGCACTCCTCGCGGCCGCGCTGCGACGTTATCGGCTTGCCGCTCTTGTTGAAGCCGATGTAGCGCTTCGGATCCACCACCGAGCGGTACCTCAGGTACCTGCCGTTGTAGATCTCGTAGAACTGGCAGCGCTCCTTCATGGCAGGATCATCGCGCTTCTTCTTCGGCTGCAGGCAGAAAACAAAGGAGGCATAGAGGTGAGACTTGAGTCAATTAGCGGTTGATTCAGCTCTAAAGTCATAAGCTGTATTATTATTAGATTTAGATTGTCAGGTTTAATGAATGTTTGTTATTTGAATAAAGTCAATCTTAAAATATAAATTTTTATTCATTGATTTATTACTGAAAGGGTTACGAGGTAACATGAAGAGCAATAATTAATTAGAGTTGTTGAAGAAGCAATTTGGTGGGCCAATTGAATAACCAAAAATATTATGCAAGATATGTACAGGAGAATCGAAGGTCAAGTTATATTTAGACACATCTTAAAGAAAGAATTTCGATGTTTGATTTCGATGTTTGTCAAGAAATTTAACAACGTCATCGTAAAATGATGCTTACCAAGCCTATGATTTTCCACCGTTTGTTGAAGCAAATGTACCGTTTGCTCTTCTCCGCGAAGATGTACAGCTTCATACTAAAATCTTCTGACTGTGTTGTTATTTTTTCTGAAATCAGAAAAAAGGGAAAATATTTAATAAACATCAAATATTCGAAATGATTCGGATTGATTTAAACAGCACGAAACTAATTCTCCAAAAAATCCTTCGCATTAGTATTGTCTCTTTGGGTTACCGATTCTATTATAGTTAATTGAACCTTCAAACTAAAAAACTATCCCACAATCTATTTTCCTTGCTAAATCCTACCATCCACCTACGCAAAATCCAGACCACACAATTACGCTTTCGCTTAGGACTGTTCACCTATACACGGCAAGACTTCCAGCTTCGAGGAAACTATACTCGCTCACCGGTGAGAGAGAGAGAGAGAGAGAGAGAGAGAGAGAGAGAGAGAGATAGCTGCTGCCTGTTTCCGAGAAGAGGCGCGCGCAGGCACAGCCTCCGACGGGTTTTTACGGCCCCACGCACACAGACATACGTCGCCTCGCGCGCGCGTCTCGTGTCGCGCCTTTGAGACCGGCGGGTGCTAATGAATGGGACACGCGGAGACGACGGCTTGTGTGTACTTTGCCACTTAGAGCACGCACTGCGAGTGAGAAAGAGAGAGAGAGTACCGAGAGTACAGAAAGAGGAAGAGAGAGAAAGATTGATTCTGTACGGAGTGCTGAGGGTATTGTCGGGTGGTGTTTCTCTTTTTTTGTGGGGACAAGAGTGCGCAGGTGTTATGAAATTTTGTGGAATGTGGTTTTTGCGGTTTTCGGGGGGAAAGTTATTGAGGTTTATGGTTCTTGTGATGTTATTTTTGAGAAGTCGCGGTCGAGAAATCTCGTTACGCACGCATTTACTTCATAATAATGATATGAAATGCCGTTGATAAAGTTCCTTAAACATTTGATACCCACTAAAAAAAACTCACAACTCCATATCGTGCAAAAACGCTTAATAGCTTTATATTCAGCCTCGGCACCATTACCATCACCACCGGAACATTCCTCTCCTTAATTAGTAAACGTCCAGCTTTAACCTTTCATTAACTTTATTATCCCCGACGCCAGTCTCGTTTTAGAGCCTTACGCGTATAGCCGAAGGGTTCGACAACCGCGCGTGAAGACGCCAGCGGGTCTCTCTTCTCTCTCTTTCTCTCTTTCTGAATATCTACATGAAGGTCCTCTGTCAAAGGGAGTGAAAATACGACGATAAAAGTCGAAAAATCTTTAATTCATGGCCTTCCGCGAGAGAGTGAGAGAGATGGAGAGAATGGAAAAATTCGGGAAGAAAGTGCGCGGAGGGTCAACGCGATATCAAAAGTCGAGAAAGGAGAGGGAGAGACGTGATGTATAAAAGGGGGGAGCAGTCAGCAGGGTGGCCCATTTGCTCCTTCTCACTCTCTCGTTAAATTCAAGTGGTTCCTCCTACGAGCGCGCGTCGAAATCGGTCGAATGTCCCCCGAAATGCCTTGTAAAACCGGCTTCCTCTCTCTCTCTCTCTCTCTCTCTCGAAGAGGGACATCAAAAAGTTCACCAAGGGGGGAAAAATAAACATTGTCGACGGCAGCGGAGGACTTAATCTAGCTCTCCCGGCTCCTTTTTCCCATATTAATATACTCTCTCTCTCTCTCTCTCTCTCTCTCTCCCTCTTATACCTGATTTCTTTCTCTCGAGCGGCGAGTTATCTGATTCTTAATAAATACGAAAACAAATGTGTGCCGCCGCGTTATGCAAATATGCACGCGCTCTTTCCCTCCTTTGACAAGATTTCACGAAATTCGGTCGCGCGCGATATCGGATGCACTTGATGTTGGCGCGCGCACGTGGCTATTATATATAATACACGAATCACCTTGGAATTTATGCGCGTTGCGTAAATTATTTAATGACGGCCGCGATGATTTCTGAAATTTGGAAATGAAGCGAAACATTGTATGGGCGCGCGGGTAGTTTTCTATTTTCGAGCGGGTCGTAAATTTCGTCGGCAAACTTCATCGGGCGCGCGCTGCGTCACCGGAATCCTTAATTAATAACATGCGAATTCGGTTATAATGGCGCCAATTATGTGCGAAACTTATGTCTTCATTCTGCCTAGAAATCGTCAGTATTACGGTGAAATTTGTAATATTCGGGCAAATGCATAAATTAGGGTGTACAAATTGAGCGACGGAAAAACAGGAATCCACGCGTTCTCACATGCTCTCCGATCGCGCAACTATATCTACAAGCACTTTGCTAATTATCCATTGAATCATAAATAAAGACGAAAGAGGCCCCAGCTCTTGCCGTACGTCGAAAAGAAACGACGACAGCACCCACAGGGCAGTTCGAATACTTCTCACACTGCAAAACGAATCGAGCGAGCGCCTATGGGAACCATCCGATAATTACACGCATAGAAGAGAGAGTGCACCCGCACTCGCTCGCTCGCGATATAATTAACCTCGAGTATACGTATACGGATTCTGATGCGAGCGCGCGCACACACACGGCGTTTAACGGGACCCGAGAGTTCCTTCGCCGTGCGCGCGCGGTTTCTCCCTTTTGCGTCGCGCGCGCGCTCCGTTAATGGCAGCTCCCATTAATAACTAATTGAATTTATCGCGTTGAGAGCGAGCGATGCGCGTCGATTGCGATCGCGAAAAAGCTCGGTAGAGAGAGAGAGAGAGAGAGAGAGAGAGAGAGAGAGAGAGAGAGAGAGAGATTAATTGATTGACTTAGCGTTTATTGAGCTACGGTCTATTTTTGACCGTGTAACGCGATATGCAAGCGTATATGAGTTGGATGTGAATATGTGTGAAAAAAGAAGGTGTGGAGCTCAGCGATGTATATAAACACATAATGGTGGATCGATGGAAATTGTTGATCTATGCATAATTTAAAGCTTGATTATTTTGTGAATAATTTAAGAAAAATGAAAGATTTATACATTAAGATAATATTGTTGTCGCGTAATTTACGATATTTTTGCATTAATTCGTACTGACATATTTCTTATTCTACATTGAAAACTGCGTAAAACTTCAGCCAAAAAATTGTCAACACGTCCTATAAGTGCTCAACATACAAACCAGATCGAAATCACCACCACTTACGCTCAGACGATCATCCCGTAGCCGCTACCGATCGCTTCCGATCCCTTCCGCGCGGCTGCCGCGCTTGACGGAAAAGCCCGGCGAGGATCAAAGGCCCGCGCATTACTCTCTCCTCGAGAAAAGTGACTGGCGACCGCTTGATTTATCGGCGATTGATTGGACGCGGGAGCGACGACCGCGCGAGTGCGCGTCTTGAGAAAGTTATATACTCGCCCGCGAGAATGACACGGCGGTGATTATCTAATTAGGCGAGCGCTTTGTGGGCCTGACGATTTAATTTTCCGGATTCTCTTTTTTGGGAGGGATGCTTGGAGGTTACGAATTGCGTGAGTCAGGGTTATTAGTGGAGGTTGGTGTGATGGGTCGGGGAAATTAGGGTTTTATTAGTTTTTTTGGAGGATGTTTATGGCGGGCTAAAAGGAGTTGGACTTTTTTAGATCAAGGTTTAAAGGTCGATTCGGATTAACGATTACGTTGCGTTGCGTGTAATCATCATTACTAGGAAAATATTATCATTACAACGTAAATATAAAACAGATCGACTTCTATAGAAGCCTTATATTCTTATAATCAAATTATTAAAAAATACAGCTTCATAGGGCAATTAGCTAAGAAAGTAGAATTTTTAAATATCACAACTGATTCCTATAGCAAGTATAACATTTTTCCCTCACTTATCGCGCGAGTTTGGGCGACAGCGGGCCCGTGTCACCGGGGAACCCCTTGATATCGTCAAAAGCGCCGCCGGTCTCTCTCACCTCCACCTCTCCTCCATCTCGCCTCCTCCTCTCGGCGGGCCGTCCTATATAAGACGCCCCCCGTAATTGGCCACTTACGATCGCTCTTTCCCTCTCGCGCTTGCGAGACAACGATATTATTCCTCTCCCTTCTGCGAACGGCGATCATTACCATCTCCTCCCCTCACCTCCGAATATTCGATTAGCCGGGGCGCGAAATCGATCCGCGCAAAAGTAATATACGAGTCGAGAGAGAGAGAGAGAGAGAGAGAGAGAGAGAGAGGGCGCGGTTATTATCGGGGGTAATCTTGCCGGGCGGCACTCCGCTTTTGATTAAAATTGCCTTTTAATTCATTTGGCAGCCTCTAATCTGGCGGCGGCGAGCGGCAACGCGCAGCGGCTCCCTGAGCTTTTGTGCGCGTGCGCGTCCGCGTTGTTTATTCCTTGGGAGAGAGGAAGACGGAAGGAGCGAGCGTCTTAGATGCGAGCGACGATAAGTGCGAGAGATTAATCGCGAGAGAGGCGCGTGTGGTGGTGGTTTTTTTTTTCTTTTGCAGGAGGGATTTTAGGGAGATGAGCGGGAGAGAGAGGTTACGGACTGGAAAATCGGGAAAGGAATGCGCTGGTGGAATGTTGAGGGGACGATCGTTTGGGAGATTATCGTTATTATGAAAATATTGTTTCCGTGCATGTGGTGTAATTTGAAGGCAGAATTTAACGGATGATGGTCAGTTCAAATTTGGAAAGTAATTTTGAACACGTTAATATAGCAATTTTTCAAAAAATTCTTCTTAATCATATTACATTACTTGTATCCAAAAAATAAAAAAATATGAAAAATAAGTTCAATATGAAATTCCCATCTCATTGCCATCATACAAATACCAACCCATTTATCGGATAAAATTTTTTATCACTCCTCCATATAACCTTGGTTTTTATGATTCCTCGAAAACGCGAGCATTTCTTAGCTACGTAAAAAAGGCAGGGACCCAAGCTGCTCGACCAAAAATCCACCCGTGCGATATAAAAAACCATTCGCACACACGCGCACTCATGAATATAAATTTCGATGCTGGGGTAATAGAATTTTCAGGAATGCTTTAGGGGCTTTTCCCGAGCGCAAGTTTAGCCGGTTTTCCAGCGCGCACCACCTACTGCTATGTCGTTTGTATAAAGTTACGCAGTTGAGTAACAGCGCGTTTATGGAGGGTTATGCGATATCGCGGCCGGCGCGGTTTATGAGCTTTGATGCTAAAAATGACGGATTACGGTGTTGATGTTTTTTTTTTATTATGTCGATTTATTTACTTAAAATAAAATATTCAAACTATTATTATTATATGATATTTATTGTAGTTTTAAATTTCCTTCGATCTGTAAAAATGTGGCAAATTGTCCAGTTAAATTTAATCAACTGGATAATTTCAATGGAAGAAGATGTTAAAAACCGCACGTTACCTAATTATATTATCCACTTATCCAACCGATTTCATTTACCAAAAATCATTGCATTCAACGTTCCCCACTCTAATCTCCTCGAACAGCCTTTAAAACTGAACCAAAAACCCCCATCTCTCTCCATACCAATACCATTCAAAACGCGCGCTTTCCTTCGCCCCATTAACAGCGGCTTGTTTTCCCCGCGAAAACTCCGTCTCTATTAACGTCCCTCGGCTATAGCGCTTGCTTCTTCCCTAAAGTTTCTCTCTCTCTCTATACCATCGTTGTCGTCGTCGTCGTCGTCGTCGTCGTCGTCGCGTCGCCGCCGCCGAGACCGGAAACGCGCGCCCAGCGAAGTTCGATAATAGTAACTGGAGCGCGCGCGACGATATCGTATACTGTTATGGCTCGTGCGCGTTTATATGCGCGAGGCGCGCGGTCTTCTTGTGCGAGTGGAGAGAGAGAGATCTCCGCGAGATTGAGGCGAGAGGGTGGGAGTATTTGCGAATCGATTTTTGATAGAGGGTGGAGAGTAATTAAGATAGAGCTCGGAGAACGGGGTCGTGGGTGGAATACATTTGAATTTGTGCGATGCTGCGAGGCTGCAGTTGAATGGTTCGTGTGAATTTTATGGTTTTGGAGTTCCGTTACGGTTTGTATAGTATAGCTTTTGTGGTCATAGTGAATCGGAATATTTTATTGAAAGATCGATTCTGAAAAAACTTCTTTTTCGTCCAAGTAATCACTCAATAACTAATTATATCATTTATTCTATGAATAACTGTAAAATAACTCAAATAAGAGGATTCGCAACAGAATATGTAAATTTTATTGAATAATTGACTGTTAAGTATATAATTATTCAAGATAAACAATAAATTATTCAACCGCAATAACACTCAACAACAATTTTCATTTTCCCCCATTCAACTGATAAAAATCTTTCCAAGTGCATCGATAGCAAGCTAGGTTAAAACCACATACCAACCGTTCGCACGCTTTACCAACCCAATAGGCCAAGTGCATATCCACTGCACATAGCGCGCTCGCACGCATCTCCTCTTCGTTGAATGGAGAAAATGAGAATGAGCATTAATAACCGGGTGATCGCACAAAAGTCGGCGCGCGAAAGAGAGTCACGGACAGGGACAGAAAGAGGCGAGAAAGGAGGCTGATCTTGTTATATGGATACGCGCAGTGACCCTATCATTAGCACCTAAACGAAGGCAACTCGCTCTCTTTCGCTCCGTTTTGCTTCTATTGCTCGTGTGCAGCGAGGCTGCTGGGGTCTTTTCAGGTCGAATTTTTTGCTTTGCTTGCGGTCTCCATATCTTCATATGCTGCTTGATGTCCTTGCTTATTACTAATAAATGCTTTTAAATGTTCAAAACTGTACATTATTTACGGAAACAATCAACCTCTTGAATATAACAAAACCACTAACCAAACAATCCTCCATCCCCTTAACCAAAAAAGAGAATCACCTCGCAATCTTTAATTTTCTCCAAACCCGCGCACTCGCTCATCACAACCTTCCGCAGAAGCGTATAGTGTGCATGATATCACGATACGCATCTCCGCGGGGATCAAAGGTGCGACAGCTGCGTGACGTCTGGTTTACCCGGCTGAAAACGCGGCCGCTAATCACAGACCGGCCTCGCGCGCCGGATAATTAAATCCGAGGGAGAGAGAGAGAGGTGTCGACGCTTGAAGATTGAAGTGGGAGGCACGCGCACGCGCGAGGGAGCAGTGGAATCTGAGACGAGGGAAAATTGTTTCGCGCGCGCTCTCGCGCCCGATGCAAGTGCGAACGAGATTAAAGCTGGTTATTGAAAAGTGGCTTGGGTTTCAGTAGGTGATGGGGTGTGTGGAATACGTGCCGGTGTTTGATGGTTTTAGATTAAACTTTTGTTTGATGAAATTAATACAGAACGTTTTGTTAAATATTTAATATATCAAATAGACTTGAGTTAAATAAAATCGGGAGGTGGCGTTTAAGATACTGAGAAAAATGATGTAATAAAAATGACTAAAATACATAGTAACGTCGGGACATATATCAATATAATTACTACCTTTATATAGTAAAGATTCCTATATATGTCTTTAGTAATTTTTCTTATAAAATATAGCAATCATTTATCAGATATCATTTTTCTCAGTGTCAAGAAATACATTTTAAAAGTACTTATTGTTACTAATCATATAACAATTTACCTCATACTTTTCAATATTAATTTAATAACAAGCCGATGCCAACGATCTACATTCCCGATAAAAATTTCGACTCCATAACCACAACACTCAGCATCCAACCCAACACGAGAATCAGCGCTCTCACCCGCGGATGAAGAATCGAATCAGCGCGAACCTCGACAGCGCGTGCGAACCGTATACCTCGGCGCGCGAACAGGTTGCAGAAAAAGCGATTAGAGCAGCTCGTATACGCGCGCGCGTGCGTTCCAGGGATTCTCGCCGCGGGGGGCAATACGCGCCGGCGCTTATCGATCTGTGCGCACGCGAAAATTCGCGGAACCTCTCTCTCACCAGCGGTTGTTATTAATGTCCCCGCGGCGCCTTTTGTCTCGACGCGAGACGACCGTTTGTCATGATTCGGCAGCGGGAGGATGACTTATGCATTTTTCGGAGCTCGAGGGGGATATCCTCGTGTTGTGACATAATTGAGCGTTTGGTCAAGTCTTTTGTTGGGAATTATCGACGAATGGACATGTATATAACCGATTAGCAGTAAAAATATAATGCTAAAATTATCCATCCCAAACAGCAAACAACATATCTCCCTATATTACCGCAGCTTCATCCATAATCGAATTATATAACTGTTTGAATACCGCGCACAAATCACCTCACTATACCACTATTCTCAGCGCCGCAACGATCGGGCATAACCGCGTCCATAAATAGCTAAATAACCGCGTTAATGAGGCCCCCGAGTAATTTACTCACCTCGTACCTCCCATTCTGTCATTTTTTCTTCGCGACTTTACGCGCGCGCAGGACCGTAAATGCAAAGTATCTCTCCCCCTCCGCGAGAGAGAGAGAGAGAGTCGCGACTTCCGTGTTTTCTCGCGTTATTTTCGAGGCCGTGCGGGTATATGCACACGCATGCGCGTAGCGAGCTTTTTACGATCGCATTTCTATGCTAATATGGGGGAGGGGCGTCTCGAGAGATGAGCTCGCTGCGCGTATGTACACCTTACATTTTTCGCGCGCGTGGCTTCTGTTGATTTTACGGCCGCGTTCGTTTGCTGCGCCCGGTGCCGAGGCTTTACAGTTAATTGCCCGATCGATCTGTCCGCGCGAGTGAAGTGCGTTAAAAGCTTGCTGAGTTATTTGCGTTTTTGTCTGCGAGAGTCGCGGAAAAATCCGCGGGCTCGTTTTTTCTTTTTCTTATTAAGATGGCCACAAGTGTGTTAGTATGCTCTATGCGGGAATAGTTTTATGTACAAATATCCTCTCATTTAAGAAAATTATTAAAAATCCACAGATTAAATCTTATCATGTAAAAACTCAAATTCATAGCATTCTCATCATAAACTCACTTACGTCCTCGAAAGACCGATTCACCTTCGGAATTTCCTAACGCTGCATCAAATCAATTAAATCGAGTATAGCTATCCCACGTGTCTGACGCGCACACGCATACAAAGCGCCGCGCACGAAGGGCCGTAAATTAAGCGCGCTCGCATATCGAGCGGCGACAGACACGGAACACGGCTATCTCTCCTCTCGCGACAAAATGTCTCTCCTATACTCCCTCGTGCACGGATTATCGTTAATTGATTGCGCCGCGAGTATATATATATATATATTTCCGAGAAAAGAAATCGAAGAGCGATTAGAATATTCATTAGCCGGCTGCCGCCCCATACGCACGCACGCAAGTGAGCGAGAGAAAGGGAGAGAGATGAGAAAAAGAGCGCTGAGAATTTCTGATTTCCGGAGGATCAAAGAGTGAATTATGACTATCTTAATTAGCGTCGTATACCTATATATATATACCTGGCATATACGCGGCGAAATACGATAATTGAATTTCTAGACGAGAAAGACAAATATGCAGGTCTTCTCGGAAGGTGCGCGCTGCTGCTGCTGCTGCTGCTGCACACACGACGATTCGTGTCCTCTGCCTCCACGATCAATAGGCAATATTTATGCAAATAAGCGCGCGCGCGTGTGCCGATTTATCACGGTGGGGATCGGTAATGCGAAGCGGAGCCGAGACCGCGCGGGTAATTAATTTGGTGCCGTTCGCCAGGCGTCTGTGTATATCGTATAGTTCTTCCAGATAATATCGATATAAAGCCGTTTGTCAGTCTACATTCGCAGCCAATTTCAGCAGTCTAATAATAGCCGCGAGATTCGAGTTATATCTATAGAAGTTTGTGTAATAGGGGAGGAAAGTATACGTATATATGTAATTGGGTACTTACGATAGGGTGCATTGTCATCGTTGCGCACTGTGGATCTGACCGCGCGTCCCTCCACGGTAACATTGCCTCTGCTGCAAGTCGAGTATAGACTCACGGAGCGCACCGTTGACGGCACCGCCCCGCACATCACCACCTACACGATCGAAAAACACATGAAATTTTCACGTATGCATGTTTAGGTATTAATATTTACGTGTAATATAGTGGCGTCAAACTTGATAGATATACGTTAAATGCGTGAATTATCGGTTGTGGACATATTTTGCACTTTCACTTTCATCGTTATACCAAATAACTATTCTTCCAACGAAACCAACAAATTTAGTAATAAAAAGCTTCTAACATAAAATTCTAATTAATGATAAATAAATACGTTACCAAATGTATAACATACAATGATCTTGAAACCACAGCATCCAAGCGCCTTAAACACGAGAAACTCATACCTTCCAACCCACCCAGAGCATCTCGCAATTCTTGCACAAGCTCGCCAGTCCGCCCTGTTTTCCTCTCCCGAAAAGCGCATCCGACTCGGCGCCGGCCGGATCGATGTGATATCACCGTTCTCTCTCTCTCTCTCTCTCTCTCTCTCCGCAAACTTTTCGGCTCCTCGGGTTCGACGACCCCTTCCTCTCTCCCGCGCGCGCGCGCGCTTTTACGGTCGATCTGTGCGAGCCCGTATGTATAAATCTAGCCAAGGGATGTATATACACGTATATTATAAGTATTATGCCGCGCGGGCGGTGCGCGCCACCGGTTTTCTGAAATCGGCGCGCGGAAAAATTCGATATTTATGTATTGGTGAGAGCGAGCGCGAGCTTTTGATGGCGAGCTGGAGTAGGGGATTATAGAGGTTCGAGGAAGAGAGAGAGAGATTTTATGGGGATTCTCGGGGGTGCTCGGGTGGCACGATGTTGGTGGTAGAAGACGGTAGAACAAGTCGAGTGCTATGGTGTTTGCCGGATTATGCTTTGATCGAGTGGATATAGGGGTATCTTGATGTTTGCGCTGTATTTTTGCAACACTTATTCTCGTATAGTCTTCCCTTTTCCCTTGACGGATATAAATTCGTCTTTCGTTTAATATTTTACCGTTAACTATTACATGCTCAACTGGTATCTTATTTTTTAATTGTAAATTAATTTGTGTTTAAAAAATATGATATGATCTATAATTAATTTATAGGATATATAGAAAAGATGGAAAAAATTACTTTTACTTTCAAATTCCACACGCTAACCTTATTTTTACCCCATTCTAATCCGCATGTCATTAAAATTCCAGACCACTGAGACAAATCAATTTCTGCAGCCAATCCTCCGTGAGAGATCGCCTATCGAGAAATATCCGTCGATCCCCCTCGTAAACTTCACCGGCACCGTGCGAAACACGATCGTCGCGCGGCTGGATGTGTGTGCGTCAAAAACGCTGTCCCCGCGTTGTTAAGACATCATCGTTCGTAAAAAGGCAGCGGTGAAAAAATAATTTATTCGCTCTTCCTCGCGCCCCGTTATATATTACATATATAGATACCCCTTACACAACCTATAACCGCTCGCGGCTCCTTTCTTCGCGCGCGCGCGCGCGCATATAACGGCGCGCAATTATAAATTAAGATCCGGCGGATTTATTGCGTTCGCCGCTCCATTAATCGCCTGCGCGAAATTTGTATTTCAAATTGAGCGCGCGCGCCGATTTTCCCCGTAGGGCCTGTCGCGCAAATGTATAAGCGATCGTCGTTTATGTAGAGTGTGTGGCGCTGTTGTGGACGAGAAGTATACATGCGTTTTTAATGGCGGCGTGTCCATAAGAGTTAATTGATTTGTTTGTTGATTTTTTTTTTATTTTGGATGACGATTTGTCATTTTTAATGGTTGTATCGAGATTTTTAACAGATTAATTAAATATTATGGAGATTATGTCAGATTTTTTTTTGCTTTTAGATAATTTATGATTTTTTAAAAGAATAATATTCACATTTTTATCGGTACACTTTCATTTTTGTAGACGTATAAATAATTCCAAAGAACCAATGAAACGCGTATAAATAACCGGCATAATTACACAGTCATAAATCAGGCGAAAATAATTAATTAAACCCACGGATCGGTGACATTTTTCACGGTTAAATTAGAGTAGTATATTTCAATCAACCCCTCCTCCACCCAGCAAAAAAAAAACAAACCAAACACATGTTATCTCGCTCGTGAGATAAGACACGCCGACAAAGGACAATTTATGTGATTAAAAAATAAGCTCACTCTCTCTCGCTCTGCGCTCCGTTAAAAAACAAAAATGTGTGCATCGAATTTATCTGGACTATTAAATCGGAACAGGTTCGACACTTATATATTGATTAAATCATCTCGTCGCTCGGGCTCCTCAGCCTCTTCTTCCGTAGACCGTGTAATTTCGCGCGTGCTGCTGGTGTGTGTGTGTGTGTGTGTGTCCTTCGGCGCGAGACTGGAATTCCCGATCGGCGCGCGATATCGGCATTTTTCGGATGACCGAGGGACTTCCGAAAAAAGGTCGCTCTATGGCATTTCGCGCAATTTGTCCCCCTTTTCTGAATGTTTTGCATTTTCCGGTTATTGAGGCGCGCTTGGAATTTCATTTGCCGCGGTAAGAGGTCAATAAAGACATATCGTTCTTTTGAATTGAGTTTTCGAGTTTAGAATAAGAAATACACGTAGTATATTACGACATTTATAAAGACATCATTAAGAGTATATTTTTTGAGAAATGAATTCAGCTAAAAATGAAAAATAGAAGTCACAAATATATTCATCAAACAGCCGAACTAAAATACTCTTCCCGACGAGAAAAAGGCCCCGACAAAAATTAAGATGCCCGAGCCGATAATCGCCTCCCTCGATCCGCGCATATTGAAATCGAGAGCATAGCCTGAACACACAGAAACCCGAACGCGGCACGTATTCAAATGAAGCCTCATGCGCACGCGCATATGCATATCCTTGGGAGGGTTCCCGATACGATAAATAATTAAACACACACACGCAGAGAGCTCCGCGCGCGTGCCGGTATACGCGATAAATTTCGGGGACACACGGGCTCGACTCTTTCTCTCTCTCTCTAAGCCTCGATTATCACTAAATAACGACCCGGCGCGATTAAATTCGCATATATCCGCGGCGGCGGCGCGATAGAGGGAAAAGAAGGCGACTGGATCTCCCGCGCGATTTGTCATACTTTGCGGTCAGATGTGTATTATGTCGTTACGCTGTGTAATGATTGCGCGGCACTGGAAACTCCACGCGGAATTATATGATTTCTTTTTTGCGAGAGAGAGGGTCGATATAATCTGGTTATTTATGTTTATGAAGTGTAAATATTGCACGCGTTATGAAAGCAGATTGCGAGCGCGAGTTTATTCGGTACGGCTGTCGGGGTGGAAATAAAATATGGTGCGGAAATTGATTTAAATCCGGATATAGGTTTAATTGAATTTAAATATACGGTATATTATATACCGCAGTTAATAGTAAATCGATTCTTCTGTCTTCACGTCGCTGTTATTCTTTAAATTTAATTAAAAAAAAATACGCATCAATTCACATAAACATACGCCACCTAAAATTAAACTTTCCCACGAACTTTCAAAGAAAGCCCTCGAGCCAGTGGCATATTTATATATAATCCTGCGCCGCATTACATGTACACCTACACAGATATATATCCAACACGTAAACGCGGATATCTCGGGGGCCGACACGTTGTTAAACCAGGCGCGTGCGCAATACGCACCGCAAAATGCTCGCCGCGCGGCGTCGCGTGCGCCGTCGTCGTCCTCGATACCTAATCTGCGTATATTAATTTTATGAAGTGAGGTTTCGCACTCCATAAATTAGCCCTTCGGCTAATTCGCCGCGGCGATCCGCGGGCGCAAAGTGAATGTTGTTCGCGGGGCTAAAAATATAGCCCGCCGAGACTTTGGTCGGGAATTATTTATGCGATCACTTTGGTACGCGGGTAAATATGTACATTGGTAAGGGCAGTAGAGTATAACGAGATACTGGGTTATAAATTTCGCGTATATTTATGATATATAGTTTGGCGTGTGCTGTAATTATCGCAATATTTCTGTAAAAATATAGTTTACCGTTCGGTATACGAAGTCGTCTATGTTTCGGCCACCGCAGTTATCACCAAAACACAAATACATTAAGGCAACTTTGCGAAAGTGAAAGTGCAAAAAATGTCACAAGTACTACTCGCGTTCAAACAAACGGCGTCTCGGGTAACGCCGATGCGTCAGAACGTGGCTCAAGGCTCTGTGTATATGTGTATAACGTATATATAATATGTGTTTACTCACCATCAGGAGGCACAAAATCTTCGCTAAGACGGCAAGCTGTGGTAACCTGAAACAAGCCAAAGGCGACGGTTGCATTAAAATCTCATCGATCAGTATATATATACACAAGCGCATACACAGTGCGAGCGTTTAAAATAATTTGCGCTCGTGTGAATTAGCATCGTGTGATAAATTTAGCCGCGGAGTATATATAAGTACATTCCGGCGAATTTATCGATTTCGTCGGCTTAACGAAGGCTAGCCACGCGAGTGCCGTATTTGTTTAAGGATGTATGTAAGATGTATGTAAATGTACTCGGAGTCCTGGGAAAATATTTAGTAGATATTTCACGAGAGTGGGGAAGTGTAAAGTGTCGTGCGATATGTTTTCAAGGATTGTGATATTATCTTCATCAATTAGGGATATATATCTTGCATGCGTTGGGAATAATAAGCGATACTGTTTTGGTGAGATTCAATATATATGGCTTTAAGTATGTACATGTTGGGTCTTAATTTAGTCCCTTTCCATCTGTAATAACTTAGAAAAAAAGTAAAAAATGATTCATTAAAAATCTAATCCCTCAAAAATTCAATTACGCACAATTAACACCGCAATAATCCCAAGACAAGTTTTTCCTCCCAACTTCCCACCTCCCACTACTCATAGCATTAATTCACCCATACCTCAAGCCTCGAAACACCCCAGCGGGCGCAAACCAAACGCATATGTACCTATACCAATCGAACTACCATACGATTCGCTCGCTCACAGTTCATGCAAAGTCAGAAACTCTCGCTGCTCGCTATTGCATTATACGCGCCGCCTATATGGATATACAGTTTCCCGCTTGTGCGGTCGCTCATTATTATTATCATTACGAAACGCAATGCGCGCGGCTTGTGTTACCCGCGCGTAATATAACGGGCCGATTATTCACCGGGCGGCGATCGTCAATTTCGCGCGATTAATTGCCCACGGATAATGCACTGAAAATTCGAATGGCTGTGTGAGAGAGGGATAGAGCGTGTTGTGCGTATACGTGGTGCGTATGATGCGGATGACAACTTGTTGATTTAGAAAGGATTGTTTCGTTTGAGTGGTCGGGAATTGATTGCGGTTTCAGACGAGTGTACATGTATGTCTGCACGCACATTGTTAATTAAATGATCGTGTGAACACGTTGAAGCGGTTGTTAGTAACTGGGTGGGTAACTTTTTGATTTTTATATGATTTTTTTTATTATGTCGAAAAAAATGTACGGATTGTTCCAAACAATACTTTTTCTTATTACGATATTTATTGAATACGAGATTCACGATATTTTATTTGAGAGCATGACTAAAACTATTCATTGTTAAAAAAACAACTGTAATATATACATATGGATCGACCCAATTTTCAAAATTCTCCTGCAATCCTCTCTCTCCCTACCCCCCCCCCCAATAAATCAGCAGCGCGCAGGCCTTTCAACGAAATACGGAAGGGAACTTACCTACCTCTACACTCTCCGAGTAAAGGCGCGCAAGATCGGCCGTTCACTCGCGCGCATTCATCATCGTTCTCTCTCTCTCTCTCTCTCTCTCTCTCTCTTACTCGCTCACTATATACTCGAGGAGAAAAAGGAGAGTATAGCGGCACGCATCGGATCGCAATACTCGCGTACGCGCGCGGGGGATCTCGGGTTACCGGGAGGTTTAATTGCTGCTGCTGCTGCTGCCGCTGCTCTACTCTCTCCCTGCGAGGTGTACTGTTGCAGGAGTAAGTACGGAGAGGGAGTCGGATTGGATACTTATATGTGTGTATATGCGCGCGGGCTTTGATTTTTCATTTGTTTTCGAACGCTGTGATTAGTGTTTGGTGCGCGCGAGGTAAGGAGGGCGAGGAGGAATGTCGGGCTTGTCGAGGGTCAGGAGAGTCGGTCGTGAGGTAGGTCAGGATCGAGAATGAAAGAGGGGTTATTCACTTGCTGTGGTCGTGAAGTACTTTAAAAATTGTAGCGATTTTTCCTTCAAATTTATCAAACGATTATTGATCCCTACAGAATTATAATTTTCTTCACCAATGGCTGCGGTTAAAAATTAGACTATAAGTAAGAAGTTAAGTTTACTTCTCAAACAACACACACATTTGCTATACTAAAAACTTAATTTCCTGTCCCAAAACACAGCACACACACCAATTCCCAAACGGCGCCATACTTTTCTCCCAAATTCACCTCATTCACCAAATTTCTGGAACAGCCCTCACTCCATCAACCCCCAATAACCCAAGTCAAACCCCTCCCCTGTCACGATCCCTCCGTATTATTACCGCGAACCGCGCGGACACACATCCATAAGCGCCAAGCGTCAACTCCTCCCGCTTCTGCTCTACGAGCAAGCTGCGGCATCATTCAATCCTCCGTTCGTTCCTTTAAACGCAGCGTGCCGTTCTCTCTCTCTTGGCGTATAGGAGGAGGAGAAGGAGGTGGGCTCGCGCGCGCGCGCCGCGCATTATACGCCTTCTCTCGGTAGCTCGAGCGCACTCCCACCCCAGGTGTGCCGTTTGTACCTACGTATATGTACTGTGTGCGGATTATTTACAAGGCACGCGTGCGTGTGTACATACTGTTTGTTTATTGATTTGTGCGTTTGCGAGTGTTTCAGAGAGGAAGGTTTTTTTTTGTTAAGTCGGAGTGCGGATTTATTTTAGAGAGCTGACCGCTTGTTTATTGGGCATTGTGTGTGGCGTGTACTGGCGATTGTTATTAGTAGTGTGTTACACTTCGGGTGGTGGCTTGTAGTGCGGTGAATGTGGGGAATTCATTTTTATATTAGATTGGTTATAGTAGGTTTTGTGGAATTGAAAAGGTTTGAAATAGTGGTGGAAATCAGTTGAGTTTTCTTTTATTTTATTGCAGTTGTTATATAATTGATTGTATAATTATAAACTACTTGTTTTTTTCGTCTCTCTTTTCAATATATCTTAGGAATTCCGATAACTCGTGTAATTTTATTTACACGTGTAACGAATACAATATTATAAATCTATGAGCTGTGCCTTGAAGAGACAAAGATAGTGACAAATGACATATGACCGACTGATGTACCATAATAAATTTTCTGAAGTTCATTTAAAAAGCAAATCGAAACTCGATGCCACGCAGGATTAGGCGATCTAACGTTCCTTGATCCCAATCCGCAATAAAGCAAAATACACCACACGCGCAGCACAGTGAGGTGTGCATACGCGTTACACCTATAGAGAACCATTTAGCAAAAACGCCGGCACAACGAACACGACAATCCAGGTCCCCATTGTCTACCGCTCTAAATATAGAATTCCCGGGAGAGAGACAGCGACGGCGGTGGCGGTGGAAAGTCGTCCTCAACGCGACCGTGAACGGGACGAATTTATCACACTCCGCGCGAGTTTATTAATTGTTTATTACATAAAGAAACTGGTTATTAATGGCCACGCGCGTAAGTCTGAAATAATAACGTAATAAGCCGCGAGACTGGCGCAGCGCTCGAGAACAATAAGTGCGAGTGATTTACGGGCCGGAACGAAATGCCGCTCGCGAGTGTGCTGTTCATGCGCGCGCAAGAGACGTATAGCGAGAGATGCGCGCGAGATGCTGTCCGCGAGTAGTACGAGTACTGAGCAATCGGACGGACATCGGTTCATTAGCGGCTGCGATGTACCTATAATTGTTTTATCGCGCGTTCCGATGGCTTTGTAACAGGAACACGTGTGGTTTTGTGAGGTTCCAAAAATTCGAAATCGAATTGAACGTGCCACTATATATGATTAGTTTCATTTCTGTGCAGTGTATACTGAATTATTATGAGTTATTGAAAAAATTCATTTTTATATCATACTATAATTATATTTTTAACAATTAAAAGCTGAAATTGATACCAATAAAACACTATATCTATATTTCATGAAAAAAAAATATTGCAACGAATTCAATCTAGAACAGCGAGAAACCCTTTAATCCGCAGCAAAGTGAAAAACTAACTTTTCACGTATAGTGCCGCCGATAATTGTTAATAAACCGCGCGCGAGCGGATCGAGGGAAAAAGGGAAAGTTTATACGCGATTACACGCGTCACTATACCGTCGGGCTTGATTAAGCGCGACGCGCTTACGCGCCTGCGTGTGCAGTGCGATTGAAAATTTAATCCGGTATTTCCGGTATTCGCGCGGCGCGGGAGAAATAAACGCGCGGCGTATATCACATCGTCGCGCGCTTTGCAAAAGAAGAAGGAGACGACGTAAAGCGCGAATGCGCCTCAAGGTCGAAAGTGATGTTATTTTTGAATGTATCGGGTATATAAAAGTATCATTTGATAAATGAATTACAAGTCCACTCACGCCTATATATAATTTTATATATGTGTTAATATGGACTCTGATAATTCATTTGTATATATATTTCCAAGTATAGTAAATAAATATTTGCACGCGTGTGAAGCGAGCTTTACAGCCGGCACGTAATAAAATATATGAATGCAGAGTTAGATCATTGCATTCTTCCGACTGATAATGCCGCACATATTGATACGCGATAACCGCAGCGGTTCAGTGACATTTGTTACCTCAACTATTGTAGAAACTATAGAACTCACCCTCTACGAGCGTCCGCCAGTATCATAACTGCGAGTCCGCCGCGGCATCCCAGCTCCTGAGCATAATTCCCGCGGGGGGGGCGTAACCACGCGACTCGGGCCCCAAAAGAACTGAGTCAGAGCGGTTCCAAAATTTATGGCTCCAGCTTATCAATCTGATGCGCGGTCTCTTTATAGCGCGGCTTTTGATCGCACACACACACACACACACACACACACACTCGTCTCTAAAGATGATACACGCGCGAACTTGTTATCATGTCGCTCTCTGACTAAAGCCAATTAAAAAGTTCGCGCCTCTGCTCTGAATCACACGCGCGCCCGAGCGACGTAACGGATTATGTCGTTGCGGTTATATATAAATATATATACGCGCTCGGCGGGGTTGAGTCAGT
Source organism: Torymus flavipes (assembly GCA_030522905.1). Taxonomy (NCBI): domain Eukaryota; kingdom Metazoa; phylum Arthropoda; class Insecta; order Hymenoptera; family Torymidae; genus Torymus; species Torymus flavipes. The sequence goes on along the minus strand of JAPYZO010002551.1, from coordinate 12,050 downwards.
GACGTTTTGATGCCGGCACTTTTCGGATTAGGCTCTTCTTCTTTCTCCTCCTACTTGGCACTATATATGTTGGCTCGTAATTATGTGTACATATGGCAGATGAACGATGACTTTCGCTTTCCTCGGAGGGTGCCGTAGTCGCAACTAGAATTACACGTTTCACACTCGAGGGCTGCGAGGCTGATTAGGACTAATTTTTGGTATAACAACGAAATTCAACTCTCTTGTTACAGCTTTGGCCACGTAGTCTACACAATTATTAACACACCCGCTTGTCTCTCACTTCCAATAAATAAATAAATAAAAAATAATAAATTAATAAAAAGCCACTTTCACTGCTTCACTTCCTCTTCCGTCCTCTCGCTCGCACGCACTGCACACATATAGAGAGAGAGAGAGAGCTGAACGCCGCGGCGTCGGCCAGCCGAATGCCGGCATGTCCGAGTGACACCCCGGCCGGAGCCGCTGCTGCTTTAGCCGCCGCTACCGCACGTGAGGGGGCCCCGGGAGTGGAGGGGATGAAAAACTCGGCCGCAGCCGGCCGCTTTTTTTTGGAGACGCCTCCGATGACGGCGGCGACAGCGGCGGCGAAAGAGGATAATAGCGTACGTATAAGTGTGAATTATAAGAGAGAGAAGAGTGCGCGATGAGTGGGTTACAGTAGGCTAGAGAGAAGTAGTAGCGCGAAAAGCCACTTGGGTGGTTCGGCGAAACAGAAAAGTGCTCGTTTCGGCATGTATGGTTTTTATGGGGAGGCGGGTTGGCGCCAATCGCGTGGTGCGATGGTGGTATCGAAATTGGCGGGACATGCGCTGGTTCATGGTTAAAAATAGGACGGCGAGTGCGGTTATGGGTTCTTTAGATATAGCTGAACGTTCGCGGTACTGCCTATGAAGTGACATAAGATATACATGCATGGGTGAAGGGAAAAAAGTGTTTCAATAATAAAAGAGCGGTTTGTACGTTATATTATAAAAATTAACTTATATAGATTTTTTTTTTAAAGTGAATTAAAATAATTGGTATTATTACTTTTTAGTTCCGAGTCATTTGTTAGATTGATTAAAGTTTATTTTCATTATAGAAGTTGAACGTACCAATAAAAATATTTTCATTCCATCCAATTGAGAACCCCATACCCATGACTACTACCCTCAATACGAAATCCACCGTATCCCCCATCTACCAATCACCACCATATATGTATACCACATAAACTCCAGGCCGGGCGACCCCCATGTGCGCTGCACGCGCGCATAAATACATATTACGGTCTCTTCGTTGTCAATTTGTTGAACGTTAGGGAGATTTACGCCCGCGGGTATTCATTGTCGCGTGATTTGTCGAATTCGGCAGCCCGCGCGCTCGTAAAAACGCGCCCGCTTTTCACTCTCTCCCCCGAAACGGTAGGCGCCAGGTGACTTTTCACGCCGTCGGCAGCAGCGGCGACGGCACAAAGGTAGTAAATTCTGCGGTTATGAGACTGACTCTCTGTGAATGGAGACGTTCGTCGCCTTTCAGGGTCGCCTCGATTCAGACTGTGCGTGTGTGTATATATATACGGGATTTTTCAGTGGAGAAACGATGTGTGTTGGCTCAACTCGCTCTCGCGTGCGCGCGTTTCCGCCAAAGATGCGCCGCGGGTTTGTTTGGGGAATGGCTGCTGCCTTAGAATTTTTTGGCCTATTCTTCGGGCCCGGAGATTTATGGCCAAGTGCAAATTCATATATTTTTGAGTGATTTATTCCGCGGGGTGAGTTTCAAAGCACTGGTTTTTCATTGTTATACTCTATACCAAACATATAATGTATACACAACATACAGCTGTAATAAAAATTTAAATGCAAAGCAACAACAACGAGCACGTAACTGTAATTCCACCTCTCGTCACTACAAAAAAATCTTTCTCTCTCTCGCCGTATACTTAATTGCGCAACCCCAGGCCCGAGGAATCATAATAACGATCACGACCGCGCCGGCGCAATTAATCTCGGCTCATTATCATAAAGACCTCCTGAAATATCTGCACACATATTCGTCGAAGCGACGCGCTCATATATATAAATAACGTTTCAATTTCACCATCGCGCGTCGCCCTTTACAAATGACCGGCGATTTTTAATCCTAGTCCCCTCGATTCGCTAGTGGTGAAACGAAGAGATATATTTTTTGCGCCCGATGAAAGGCGAACGAGCGCGTGCCGTTAGGATGTTTATGAGGATCGGCACATTAGTCACGTGTTGCGCTCTCGCAGCGCTCTCTCTCTCTCTCTCTCTCTCTCTCTCTCTCTCTCTCTCTCTCTCTCTCTCTCCTGATGTTAATTTCGGCTGTCAGCGAGGGGGTCTCTCTCGGTGACGTGCGCTCGGAGGTGGGCGCGGGTATTATATTCGCGTGAAAAGTGTCGGTGTGTATTGACGTTGACTTTTTGGGAATGTTACACATACTGTTACAACTTCTTCTTCCTCTTATTTTTGCCCAGATAATCTTCACTATATATGTATATTTTAAAAGGTAAGCTCTTATCTTACACCAATCCTATAACGACGTATTTTAACCGAATAAACAACCGCGATCTCAACACTTTCGTTAACGCACTTTACAAAAATTGCACCGCTACTAAACTTTATCAACCCCCATCGTCACCGGATCGTAATCTTTTCCTCCCTCTACAACTATATACATACACTTATACTTTCGACTCCGTCCCGTCTGGCCGGCCTCGCTGCGTGAGTATCGATTACCCGGCAGTGTATCGTCGTCGCCTGGTGCTCGCGCGAGAGAGGGAGAGAGGAAGCCCGGCAAGAGTAGATTTTCGCGCGCACGCGACGTATATGATCACGATGATCTTCAAGAGAAAGAGAGAAGGGAAATAGTTCACTTTGGACTTTTTGCAAGAGAGAGATAGTATATATAGCTGTGGGGTGCGCAAGAGTAGTGCAAGTGCACACGCCAATGCTCGTTCACGCTCGATTGGTTTTGAAGAGTGTGAAGTGTGTGTATGTGTGTGTGTGTGTATGTGTATTTGAATGGGTGAGAGGTTTTTTTGATGGCTGTGGGTGCGGTGTGGAAGACGAGTCGCAAGGTCGTTTTTTTACGTATAGTTTCAATATTTTCTGTAATGATAATGTATACGTCGTGCGTTAAAAATTTAAGAAATAACACAATTTCAGCATGACCGATAAATCGCACACTAAACATCGCGACTACAAACAATTACCAAGCGAAAAATTCATTAAAACACTATAAATGATTTAGCAGAACCGCTTAACCATCCCTATTACAAAACCGCATCTAATGCTCTAGATTCGCAACATCTCTCCTTCTCGCGATCTAAAAATAAACACCGCCACGTACCCTATCGAAAAAAACTTGAAACTCTCTATAGTAGATAAGAACGGCACGACTCAGCCCGGCGAACGACTCTGTAAGCATGCATTAAGTGTCGAATGGTCCATCGAGCGCTCGAGAAAAAACGACGAAGAGCGAAGAAGCCGACGACGACGACGACGCGGTGATAGGTACAGTTTTTGCACTCAAGCGCGCGCAAACGAGCGATCGCGAGCTGTACGTGGCGCCGGGCGCAAAAACAGACGGGCGTCGTTACGCGGCTTAATTGTACGGCGGAATTCGCGGCATGTGGCGCAATTTTTGCTCGATTTAATTCATGATTGTCGATTGTTTTTGGAAGTTTCAACGCACTGGATTATTTGGTATAGAAGATTTATTAATTTTGGTTTAAAGGTAATGAATAATGAATCTAATTTTATTAGTTCGTTATGTCACCTCTCAAATCGCCAAGACCCATCCACTCATAATATACCATCCAACATTTTCTCTCAGTCGTCCTCAAATCGTTGCTTAACAATACTATATATAGCTCACTGCGTCATCCCGAACTCAACGACCTCTCGTCCCTACAGACATATACAAAAGAATCCTGCCTCCTTTAAATCCCAGCCGCGAAGAAAGGCAAGATTGATAAACGCAGCGGCGGCGGTGTGGAGGCAAAAAGCCGAGGGCCAACAGCTGCCACACGCTCGGTGTGACCGATTACGCGACAATAAAAGCCGGCCCTTCGTAGTAGACACCGCGACTTCGTGGTTTTCGGAGATAAGATGTGAGAGGAATAGAAGGAAGGAAACGAGAATCGTGGTGGGTGATGTGATGGTGGTCTTTGAGCTCTGGTGTAGGTTACTTCAGTTGAGATCAGCGTACTTATTGGTTAATTTGATTGTTATGGCATTGGCAAGCCTTTGAAACTATCTATCAGGCTATATCTTTTATTCACTTTGTATTTTCAAACCCTTAACGCTTACGGCTTAATAAATGAATAGGTTACTCGAATTCCTTTGTGCGGACACAGGTAAGTCCTTCAAAGCGTGACTTTTACGCAGGTCCTTCGAATTATACCAACCGAGCTCTCTTTTTTTTCTCCATCGACCGTCACGAAACGCTTTTCCCTACGCGCACTCATAAATCTTATACTTTTTCTCAAAAGCTGCTTTCCCCCATTGTCTCGTAATTTATTGCTTTCCTTATCTCTCTTCTCATATTTATTTAGCACCTGCCACTCACTCCTTCCCGAAGGTCTCTCTCATCCGACAATTTTACTACGCGTAATGTTTACGCTCGCATTTTCGTAACAACGAATATATCCAAAAAAAAAAAGTTTTTTTTATTCTTAGACTGAAAAAAAATATCGCTTATAAACATCGAGCGTATATACCGCTTCTCAACCGCTTATCTTAATTCTAATAAATCGAGAGCCATTCGCTTCATTCCGTAAACACCTTTCTCCTCTCTTTCCCTCCGGTCCAGACCGCGCTTTCCCACACTCTTTATCTCCTCTTGTTTTCCCCGTTCCCGTGCGCGCTATTCACTCGCCAGGTCGCGCTCGCGCTTACTTAATTGAGTTTTACGGAATTCGTTCCGTATACGCGCGCGATAATGGAGAAGAGACGCGCGCGCGCGAGATAACTTCGCCCACGACAGACAAAGTGAGGAATTTCAATCCGGCCGTGGAGCGAGTTGTTTTATCGAGAGAGAGAGAGAGAGAGAGAAAAAAAGAAAGAGTGAGAGAAAGAGCAAAGCGGCACTTAAAAAAGGCCCGTAAACGTAACGCAATAAGTGAGTTACGAGCCACGCATGCTGTGTTGTTTCGGCCCGTAAATCTTAATTTTATGGTAATAAAGCGCCGAAGATGTGGCTTGTATTGGCGGTTTTCGGTGTGTGCTCTGATTGAAGCGATTTTTGATAATGATTATTGATGGAACGCATTTTCACAAAAATCTATAAAATCATATAACGCTATTTCTAGGAAACCCCGTACAACTTTATACATTCCTTCTAAACTTAATTAAACGGCGAGGTATTTTTGAATTCGCGAAATACGAGGAGCAAACGCACCTGGCCGCTCCATAATACGGTAGCAGCGCGCGTTTTACCACGTCGTCAAACGCCGATACCCACATATCTAATCCTGCGGCACAGAGAAACTTATCTCACTCACGAGCTGCAATAGCCTCTTTCACGATCTGCGAATGTACCTATATGTATCGAAAAACGAACGCGGCGACGACGGCGATCGACCAATTAAGCATTGACGTGAAAACCTGCATCGGTAAACAAGACGGAATCCGAGTGAGTAAGAGAGGAACGAGTTCCCCTTGGAGTACGACGACGTCGTCGATTGGCGCCGCTCGATCCATTTGCCGATAGTATTGAAAAACATTACGCGCGCGCGCGCTCGTCTGTCGTATGCGCAATAAACGTCGTTAGAACGCGCAGATAAGGCTACACGAGAGCAAGACAATACAATATTTCTGTAATTATTGTCTGGCTCTTGTAAATTCTTGAAAATTTTTCTCTTGTCTTGGTCTTTTTAGTCAATATGAAAAGTATCATCGTTTCTCCCGTTTTGGCGAGGGCTTCGTACCCCTCGAGGGTTTCAGACCTTTCTAAATGATTCACTGTTAAAAATGTTCTTAAAATTAAGAAACTTTTAAGTTACAAATTTACTGAGTTTTAAGAATAATGTAACTGAACGTAATTTAATATACAAATAAATTAGGTTTAGTATAAAAACAATAAAATTTCGGCACGAGTATAATTAAAGGCCAAATTCGAAATTTGATTTTTCCTGCCATATATGTGCCACTGGATAGTATAGTTCGCGCGCCGCCGCGAGGCGGCCCACCCCCTTCCTGTGGCCTCACGTATCTAAGTAAGTCGCCCCGAGGGGATATAGGAGCATTGCTAGATGATCATCAACAACTACCAAGTTTATTGAGTTAATAAAGACGTCTTTGTGTGAGAGTTTAACAATTGTTTTGATTTAAATAGTTATTATAATTATTTAGATAAATTATTACGATTAGAAAATGATTAGTTATTTTCAAGACAAGACAAGATTCTTTACATTCTTGATATCACAATATCTTGATATTGTATCGATTATTGTCTCAAATATTGAGGCAAGGCAATACAATATCAAGATTAATCTAGCTATATCGTGCTGCCCTACGCGCTCGTGTAAGTTGAAGAGATAGGTATTTTTTTTTGCTCATATCAACTGGGAATTAAGCTGGTCTACTTATTTCTATAACCGGTGTAACCATTGTCGCACAATTGCACCGCATTCTGTATATACACGTGTCTAGGATTACCGAAAAGCCGTCATCTTTTGCTGTGCAACAACAATACCTATAGTAGCACATAATGCATCTTCGCCGCATATATGCAGTGCGTTTGTTTGGTTGCTGGATCACGTAGCGCATTCCCGGGCGCGCAAATCGCGCGCGAAAGGGGCGACGGAGCGAGCAAGAGAGAGAGAGAGAGAGAGAAAGAAAGCTGTTAAGCTCTTGTTTCACGGTCGGCGCGACAGTCGGGAAAACGTCGCCGACAAATTGCGCTTAGCGCACTCGCGTACGTACTGTGTGTACCGAAGGCGAAGAGTAGGTTTAAAAATAACAGAAGAAGGAAAGGTTCGCCATGCGGTGTTGAGGCGTGGGATTTTGGTTCTGTGGTGGTAGAAGGGTTTAACCCCTTAGCTGCTGATGGAAAAAAATGGATGCCATGAAGCATTGAAAATCCTATAAGATAAATTTATCTGAAAGCTGAGAAGTTAAAGATTGTTCCGAGTGATGAATTGATTTTTTGGTAGTGCAGTGTATTTTGTACTACTGAGAAATGATATTAGATAGTCGAAATTATAATACGACAGTATGGTATTACAATATTCATTTCAATTTCATTGTTATTTTCATTTACTATCAAACATCGTGTTTAAAAAGCTAAGTGTTATAAAAAATAAATAATGTTAAATATGGTTACTATTTTACATTATCAATTTCCACCAGAAAATGAATCCTCTTATTTTATAAAATTTACATCGTTCAATGTGTTATACAAATCCTTCATCTGCATGTGCAAATAAACAAAAACAATGCACCGCAAACCGTTCCACCTCTCGACAACAATTCAACACTCCTAGACTCACAGGCGAGAGGAAAAATCCCGTAATTGAAGTCGCGCGCGTGGCAACGGTAATGCGAAGCCAACGCTCGTATATGCGTGAAAAGGTCAGTTCGTGTTGCTTTTTACACTCTCTTCTCTCTCTCTCTCTCGCCTTTATGCAGAAGCCTAATCATAATACCAGGAAAGCGCGTGACTGCATGGCGCTCGGTCAATGAGCTTTCGCGGGCACGCTGCGCGAGCGGCGTAAGTGGAAAAAAACGAACGTGCTCGTGCGCACACGTGAAAAAGACAGAATCCGACACTTGCACGAGCGAGCAAGGCTTTTTAAGAGCGGGAATTTAATTAATGTGGAGTGTGCCGCCGAGAGGTTTAATGGAGTTTGAGGTGGAAGGGTAATGGAGAGTGGAATGAATGAAATGATTCGAATATAGATTTTATATAGGCAATATATTTCTCGCGTTTTTCAATGCTGAGCTGTGGTCTTTGCGAAATATATATCATTGAATTAACTTTTAGCTTTCGAAACGTATATTTTTATATATTTATTTATTGGAGTTAAGCTTAGAAATGAAATGACAATTTTTCAGCATAAGTCCATATTGCTATTTCTAAGAATTTCGAGACTCAAAAGCAAACCACGCAATAAAAAAAAACAAACTAACTACCACAACAACCCCCAACGTCCAAGTCGAAGCTCAGCGAGGGCTCGTCAATGCCGAAAAAGCGAAAGGGGTGTAACCGAATCCCCGGGCGCGCGCGCAATTTTCAAGAGCAGTTTCGTGGTCAATCGACAAACAAGATGTCTCGATGGTCCCTCGCTCTCTCTGTCTTTCTCCCGATCGATATCACCCTTTTCTAGACAAAGATAAAGCACAGGCTCTCTTCTACGCCTCCGATGTGTATACACACATACAGACACATAGCCCGCGCTCGTCTCGTGTTGCTGAAGCGCCCTAAAAGTGCGACTCGCGCGCTCTTGTGCGGATTCCCCGCGCGCTAGCGAGCGACGCGCGAGTTTCGTATGACTAAGTTCTGACTCACGTGTGTGTATACGTGCATGCTCATGGCAAGAGAGAGAGAGAGAGAGAGAGAGAGAGAGAGAGAGAGAGAGAGAAAGTAAGAGAGTGTTATGGGAGTGTGTGTAAAAAAGGAGGAGACGCTTTTCGGTGAATCGTCGCCGCACCACCGTCGATTCTGTAACTCGAGCGCACCGCTCTCTGTATGTATATATATACATATATGATGTGTGTGTGTGTGTGTTTCTTTTTTTGCCTGTTGCCAGAGTCGTCGATTGCGACTGTGTATATATCGAAGTGGTTTAACATTTTTTCACGCCTGCACTCGTGGTTATGCCGTTAATTTCGAATTAATAATATAATTGAAACGTAATGACTTTTAGCCTGTACGTGTGTATTACTCAATATATCCTATATAATACACATAAATCAAAACCACATCTTGGCTTTCAGATTATAGGCTACACATACGCGTGTGCCCCGCGCAAAAAGCATCGCGCAAAAACCTCGTAACGCTTTAGCCGGAACCGTTTAAGCGACTTCGACACTTTTTTCCATACAAGTCTGTGTATTTCACATGCAAAGCGAAGCGCAAACGCGATGACTAACTCTTACGGCGCGCCTGCGAGCTGCAGGGTTATACATGCGTGGCTTTTTTCTCGATCGCGCAAACTAATTGAACGGCCGTGGCGCTAAATCATTTCCCTGTAGCCAGTGTCCATATGAATTATTCATGGAGGAAGAGAGAGAGAGAGAGAGAGGCTGGCGTTTATATCTGTATTTTTTCACGTTCAATTAAATGTTCGTTAGGTATATGAGGTGGTGTGGAGATTTGTGTCGTTAAATTGTAGTTATATGTTGAGAGTTGCTGCGGATCATGGTATGAAGATATTATTCAAGAATTATAGTAAATTTATCTTATAAGGAAATAAACATTAATCGATATTTACGAAACTAAATCACTTAATCCACTAACAATTATTTTATCTAGAAAAATCTAGATTCTCCGTAATAAAAAGACGCTTCAAACTAAAAGAAAATCATAAAAACTCAGAGACAGAAATTGTACTCTCGCACCTCGTCGCAGCTCTCTCTCCTCCCACCCGCGCGCTATTATCACCGCTGACCCACAATCATCGCGACACCACGCACACACGTATCGATAAACCATCGACGATATATACTGAATTTCGATCGATCGCGTATACAACACAAGCGTTATATAGATAAGGTCCACGGAGCAAGCTCTATCGCCCTTTCTTCTCGCATTTTTTAGGTCAGGCAAATATATATGTATATATATATATACGTGTGCACGCGCTGCTGGTGTGTGTATATATATATATATTGCAGCGATTGACAGCGAGAGCGCAAGGCTCTTGACATTCTTCCGCGAGTCGAGCTCGTGATATGTAATTGATAAAACGTCAGAGACGGCGCGCGGACACTCGATGCTGAGAGAGAGAGAGGAGAGGAGAGTGGGTTCGTGGGGATATATAAAAGTGCGACAAGCACGAGGGGACAAGTGCGCGGCGGGATGCGATCGGGTAATTAGTTCGGGTTGGGGACGCTGCTGGATGGATTAGGTTGGAGTTTAGTATATTGCATTGGATTTCCAGGATATTTTTAATTTTTTGTTAAGTAATTAACAGTTACTTTGTATAATCAATTTGGTTAAATAAATAAATAAATAAAAGTAAATCGATTTTGTATGAAGATATTTACTGTTTAAATTTTCCATAATATAATTGTCATCTTGAAAATTAGCACGAAATTATAAAGATTGTTTGAAACCATATTTTCGAGCTAATAACTAATCAATTATTAATAATGTACAACTATACAAACATACTCTTACATCCCATATTTTCTCAATTACTCTACGAAACATACTCGTTCGCGTAAAAATAACCAACAAAACATTTATAAGCCCCACTTGTAACCGCCTCGCAAACCACTTCCCTCGAGAAAGCGAAAATCCTCGCGCGAGTGACACGCGTCGGCAGCGGTGTGCGCCGGTGTAGATCCTTCCACCTGACGTGCACGGCTGCCCGGCTCCATCAGCGTCACAGCGCCGCGGCTTTTCCCCAGCGGGCGCACCGACAGCCCGATTAGCTTTCGGATCGTGTCGCGCGGCTATGTTATATAGGTCTTTTCAGAGCTCAAGATTGTACAGCCGGGATTATGTTGTCCTGGGCATCGATGCGCGAACGGGAGACAAGTGTCTTTCGCACGGTTTTTTTTTTGGAGGGCGATGGGGAAGTGAGATGTGTGAATTCAGTGTGCGGTGGAGGAGAGATTAAGGTGATAAGGTAATAGGCGTTGCGCGATAATTCATTGATGATTTTTAATAATTTTTGGCGTTTTTTTTTATTATTAATAAGCAGGTTGAATTAGATTTTATGATATCATGTTTTAACAAATATACTTTGAAGATTACTGCAAACTAATGTTACATCTTATCTATTTTAAGAACAAATGTTTAGCGCAGTCGTTCATAAATTTGTTTGTTTACGAAAGCGCTGTAGCTATTTAAGAAGAGTTCAAAGTAGCAGTGATACAAATTACTTTTCAACGTTAATTATTGAAAAGTAAAAAAAGCTTGATATTTAATACTTTACCATGCATCTAAAAATACAGCTAATACATCTTTGGAAATACACTCACCAGAAGTATGGGTATAACGCAACAATAACAAAACATAAAAAAAGAGACTTTAAGAAAACGTATACAATTAAAAGCCGTCGAAAGTCTGTTTAGATAACGCGTCGAGAGCAAATATTATCTCGACACAAACGCGCGGCCCGCAATCGGGTCAGAGCGCGCGGAGGCGCCGCCATAAACAAACGGGCTAATTAAACGAAACTTATATCTCCACTCTCCCTTAGCTCTCAACCTCACGCGCTCGCATTAACCGCGTAATGAATACGTTTCCGACAAACGGCGAAAGCGATAATCCCTCCCTCCCTCTTCGCTCAACGAAAACGAGGAAAAAAAAGAGAGACGATCGGGGCGACCGGTTAGTCACAATTAGCGGGCAAATCAATTGCGAGGAGGAGGAGGAGCGCCGGTAGATTCATCAATATGCATTGGGATATAATCGAACTGAGGTCTCTCTCTCTCTCTCTCCGTGTGATTCATTCGCCGTGTGTGCCGTGCGATTTTTCAGGTTTGCCGAGGAAAAAAGCTGGGAGGGATTTGCGATTATAAATTAGTTAGGTTAAGCAAGGGTTTCTCATTCAGGTATATTAATGGATAATTATTGATTAAAGATTTATTCGAGAATTATGCCGGAATTGATATCCAATTTGCAGGAGCTGCTATATAAGCTATGTCTTCATTTTCTTTATACGCTTTAGTAGTTGTAATATCCACTTCCTTGTATCAAATTAAAAATTATATACAGCGTACAAGTATATATAACATAGTGTTTTTCCAATTCTAAACTCCACCATTACAACAACCTCCAAAAAAACTCCTCTAATCCCTACTCCCAACCACACGACTCTCTTGACATCTATTTTTACGACCATCCTCGGAGGTGAATTACGCGCTGAT